>DVXP01001159.1:0-15968 GCA_018235645.1 Junonia grisea | reverse complement strand
ATTTTATTTTTTTTTTGACAAATACGGATGAATTTACATGACGAAAAAGTTCCTGCCCAATCAATCTACGCAAGAATAGTTAATTATAATACTTATCTAATGGCCGCTGTTTTGGTAATCAATTCTTGTTAAAAGTTATTGTTCTCGACTTCAAACAGCAAATGAAAGTGTGTCCTATCAAGGAAAGCCTGAAATGGTCTGTTGAAACGTGAAACAAGTTTCGGTCGTGGTCCGCCTTGCACGATCTTGCTATTGTTGTATTTAACTATTATAGAAGGTTAACTCAGATTGATAAATTGGTACAATAATATTACATTTAATATTGTAAAATATTAGCTATGCTCTGATTTCACTCTTTAAAAGGGCTGTGTCAGATTTGTCTGTTAGTTATTTTTATTTTGAATTTGAAAATACGTTTCAGAGGTTATAGCACATTGCGTAAACAATGGACAAATGTTCGAGGTTAGTTACAAATAACATCTTAGTAATTGTTATTTTTCCGTAATATAAACAATCTTCTCATGTTTCTACCAACCCACATGAATTGGTTAAAGGCAATGATAAACATTTCATGTAAATCTTATCTATGCCAATAAGTAAATTCTACACGGTCTTTCAGTACAGAACACACAGCACAGACTATAACTAAATATCTGAAACTTACGCAAGAAACACTGGTAGTCATGCTAGTATATTTAGCTTTACGTTAAACAATTAAAGGTTGATTACGTAATGTGATACTAATCCAAAGTTAAGCTTTGTTCATTTAATGGATAAGTTAGGCTTTGCGTTACAGATATCCGTATATATTTTCGTAAAATTCTCTTATTAAATTTAAATTATGTTTAATATATAATGATTTAGGGTTGAGTATACCAAGTACAAGTCTTAAATTTTCCGTCGACTTTCGGTTGTTACACTGCTTTTACCTGAAACAAAAAAAAATGTTTATTATTTTAGAGTACGAAGAGTCAGAGTTAGGCATTTCATTTATTAGATAATTTTTTACATATATGTTGTAATACTTGAGAATTTTATATATAACCACATCATAGTAAGTGGTCGGTTAATATAAGCGGATTCTCCTGTAGGGAAATATATTAACGTTTCCTATACATCGTTACCTAATGTTTATTATATTCCATAAATAACATATTATGCTTGCCTTTACTTAATCACGAAGATCGATACAATAAATATAGCGGAAATTCTTTATGTAATGACTTTCTGTAGTAGCTCGCATCTGAAGGACGCAATTAATATGGAAATAATTGTTTTATTGTATCTTAGAAAGCATACATCTAAAGCAGGTTATACCAAAATTTGACGTTGGTACTACTGAAAATAGAACTACCCATAAATTACAGAACTAGATCATCACACCCGAAATACACAATTTCGCAAAATCTCACACATCGGATTCAATCAACAAAAATCAACGGAAACGTTAACCATAACAGCGTCCAATAAAACGCACCTAACTCCAGTTCTTACGAAAACTCCATGAGAGTAAACAGAAGTCTCGTATTAACATACACCGTGCCCCACGATGACTGAGCCACGTCTGACCCCACGCCACATTACCCCTTATTTTATCCACCTAAAGGTCATAATCGCGTGAACACTTTGACACGTAGTTAACTCGATGGTAATTCGATTATGAGTTTAGTTGTGCCCCCAATAACGCTAACGGGATTGTGTTAAGCCGTCGTGAATGAGGCTGTTATACATAAATCTCTTGTATCCATAGCCCTTTCTTTAAATATATGGAGCCTCAAGGATGTTTCGATAAGGATTTATTGGCGACGATGGTAAACTTAAGAGAAAACCCTTTACTAAGAGTTTGAAACAACTTCCATAATATAACAACAACATTCTTAACAAGAAATCTAAAGCAACACTAGTAGGTTTATGAAATGAACCCTTAAAATACGAAACAGACATATTTTAGGGAAGTATTTGGTATCTCGTGTGGACCACATTTTCGTGTTGTTGCCTGTGAAATGCAGGCATACAAGGAATAAACAGGTCTACAGGGAGACTTTGTGTTATAGTGCACAGGAATAGCAAGGAATAAAACGTCCATAATCCTATACAACGCCACCTATTTCGCCAATAATGAAAGTACGAGGTACAGTAACTAATATACCCATGCGAACGTTATAAAGTCAGAGGTAACAATATCAGTTTGTTATTTTTCCATTACTAAGACGTTTAAAAGAATAAAGGACAAGAAGTTGATATTTTACGATCTTATTCACAAAACCTTGGCAAAATTTTAGAAATATTCTAAATGTACTTTTACAACTTTTCAGACATTCCGGACCACGGAAGAACGAACGGACGAAGGAGACTGACAACGTTGTTAATACAACCATCAACCACGAAAAATGATTAGGTTTGCTTGTAGATTTATAGCACGTTTAAAATACAGCATATTATTATATAAGCTAGAACAAGAATGTCTTGAGATGCTTAATAAAAGACATCGACGATGAGCAATGCGCTTGGTCAAATGAATCATTGACCACGGGATTATGACTCAACCTTTAGACTCTGACTCGACACTATACCTATCTCCGTCTACCCTGATCACCTGAAGGAAGCGAGACAAGGAAAGAAATAGCGACACGACCGATAATTGCATGATGTTTCTTGGAAGTAGGCTAAGATTGATCTCAATTCCAACTCCAAATGTGTTTTTTAATTCACCACTCAGACGATACTTGAAATAGGTGTGTTGAAACTTTCTTTGATGTACATGCACGTGTATGTAGGTCATTCATCAAGATGAATATTATAAGCAATATGGCTATAAGAGGAAATCTAAATATAACATAAGGCGAGTGTAATAAATATAAAAATCTATTGCGTTATAAATTACAGTATCTTCAGAGATGCAAATACCAAACATAGCGTAACAGACCGAAGTAAAGAATAATGACTTTGAGTTTTTACATCAAACTTCTTTATTACTTCGTAATATTTCGCGTGGACAAACAATATTTTTATTTATAAATATCAGATTTTCACATTTATCTTATTTCGTCACAATAATAACAATCCACATCAGATAATGCCACAATCGCTTTAGGGCATCACGCATCATACATCGAACCTTTATCTACACTAATAATATTAGGAATAACTAATAAGAAGGAAAAATTTGATTGTTTGTTTATTTGTTTGTTTGTTTGTTTCAGGCTTCGAAACTATTTGATCGATATAAAAAAGTCTTTTACTGTTGGGAAGCTACACTATCTACGGTGAAAATAGGCTATAATAAATTTTCAAAAAAGTTATAATACTCGCGTTCTGCTAGTTTATTACATTAACAATACCATCACATTTTATCTTTAAATGGAAATATATACCACTTCATTTGCAAGCAATTCATGTAACATCTTCATTCCCTTTAAACAAGCTAAAAATTGTGGGACCCTCCCGATCCGATACCATTATTAGGATGTTATGGTCACGCGTTACAAGGGTTTGGATCGCTTTCACGAGATGACCAACACGTGATGCTGGAAAAAATATCTTAAACTGAGTCACGATTATCTCGTAATTTATATACTACGGAAAATAACCTTTTTTGTCTATATTCCGACCTCTGCCCTTATTCATTTTGAATGGGCGTGAAATTACGACGTTTCGTATTAAGGTCAAAGGTAGAGTTTTAAATCGAAAAGTGTTAGCAATTATACCGAGAATAGATAGAAAGCCATATAAATGTATGTAAGTCGTATTACGATGGATTACTAATTACATAATACGATACACATTATTATAAATAGATGTATTGGATTTTTATAAAAGCCTAAAAAGACAAAAAAGTAAGTAAATTGGTAGTAGAGATACAAAAAAAAATGACTTAATGTTCGTTATAATGATAAAAACAAAAATGGTAGCAATATTTAAAAAATATTAATATACGAAAACTTACGATTTACTCGTAGGTAGGTATTAACTTTTTTTAAAAGTGTTAATAAGTCGTCATTCAAAGTCTGGCTTTGTAAAAAAGCTGATTTTTCATTTACACAAAAGATAAAACAATTTTCATGAAAATTATAACGTGAATAAAGAAATAATCTCCAAATTATTAAGGGATCTGAAGTAAAGAGCAGTGTTTATTCTTCACCGTTGCTTTTATTCAAAATTTCTATTGAGGATTAAGTAGACAAAAATTATAGAAAATTGAGCAAGAATTGGTTCAACGTTAATTTTCTTTTTTGTGCTAATACCGAGTTGTAAAAAAAGTTTAGACGAGAAAATTTCTTTTCAAGTTTTAATTAAAAGAACAGATACAATATTGACGAATGACTGCAACGCTGAAAGCTTTCGCTGTTGACTCGACAATAAAACTCGAGTTTATTCAATAAAAATCCTGATCTATCCGTGGAGTTTCTCGCTAAATATATTTAGTCGGGTTATTTACACACTCCGACACCTCGACTACGCGAGTTATGAGAAAATATTGGAAGCCAAAACTAGTTCGTTTTATAGTCAGCCAATTGCCAAAGTATGTTTGAAAATTCATAGCCGATATAAATTTTATTGCATTCGAGTCAATTGATCGGAGAGCTGTAGTATTATTTTTATGGGCGCCGAGGTTTTTCACACAACTGTATTCGGCCAATACTTTTTTTTTTGTTGGAGCAATTTATTTCGTCACGTTTCAAAATGCTTAGAATAAAGGTCGTTAATGGAACTCCTGTTTAGTCTGCGAAGTTTGTATTCGTTTCTACGAGTTACAAAAATAACGAAGTCTTTCAAGGATCGACGAGATAGTATTTTTATTAAATCATCTCAAGGGAATGAAAAACTTTTTCTTTATTACTCGGAGAAAGTCTATTGATTTACTTTATGTTAAGAGTGAATAGCTTTTCACTCTTATCATCCATGGAACGTGTTATTTTAGTTCTTTAAAATATCTTATATATAATAAAATCGTATAGGTATATAACAAAATATAGAATCAATAAAAACAATTTATATAAAGATTTGCTTAAGTACGGTAGACTTACAAACAGCAGTTGCCCGAAGAACGGAGATGAAGGAAATTTAGAACAAACAGACGAAACAATGAGAGAAAATTTCTTATTTCACACAAAAACAAAGTTTCCCCTCGACCTTTATATAATAAGGCGCCTTGTTGAGTTAATTGTATAATTACTCATCCGACAAGGTGAAGACGGTACTGGGAATTGAAATAAACGAAATTAAAAGCTCCGAGTACTAACCGTACCGGTAATACAATTTACTAATTTGCCTAAACATAATAACAATTCAGAACACTTTCAGCACTATACAAATTTAGTATCAAACAATTTATATAAAAAAAATCCCTTATATTTAATACACGAAATCGTTAATCATTTCGAAAAACATAAAACTATCGAGAAGATTAAAACCGAAACAAAAACCTTCGTTCTAATATTTCAATAAAAAATGAAACGCAATTATAATTCGTAACGCACTCGACGTTGTAAAAAGAAATTTATGAACTACCATAAATAATCTACATTTGTGTGAGTCGTAACGAATATCAACTTTGTATCGTATCGACCCTTGACCGAGCTTAAGCGGTTAAGTACTCGGAATGGAAAAAATATAAAAAATCCAATGGGAAGAAATACTTTTTCTGTCCGTTTTGAAGATAACAGCCTGGGGTATATGCAGTGACGAATTTAAGGATGGTGCGGCCCTACGCCCTAATTTGTAGGCACTTCCCGTTTCCCACTATTTTCCATTTTACCACCTCAGAAAAGCTATTTGTGTCCCCCTTAAAATGCGCCGCCCTAGGCCGGGCCTCACGAGCCTTTGTGTGAATCCGCCACTGGGTATATGTAGCATGGAAAGAATTTGTCACACTTAACAATCCAATAACTTGTTGATTAAAGTATTGTACGCATAGAGTAATAACAATTGTAAGCAATGGAAAATCAAAGGCATGGGCAACTCTGAGCGCATGGATGCATATTTTAAATAAATTAAAAAAAACAATCCAATAATATCTAAACATTCAAAGCTAAAAAGATGAGTTACATTAAGAGGAAACACTTTATAGGTTTGTTAGGTCGTAGCACATTAAATAATAAATAATTCTTAACATTACTCTCTGATTTAAGAGTTCTTATATCTTTACAATGTACATAATTCATTTTCAATCCTGTTCTTGACTCACAACATCGGAATGTGGCTAAGACATGTAGGAATACCGCTAGTTCGCCCTTCATCTACCTCACCTAGATTGAACTTATAAAATGCAATTTAATATTTTGTTTAATATACAGAAAAATATGTATTTGATAGGAATTAACGAATGCTTTTAAAGAACATAGTATTGAGTTATTGACCTACATTAACCTGTTTTGTCTGAATTTACATTGTATCTTGTAGGTCGAGAATTTAATAATATACAATACTCGCATGTATCTGCTGTATATTCGGAAATTTATTTGTTAAAAACTTGCTTTAAAATCGGACCCAGTTTAATAAATTAGCTAACTAAACAAAAGTATTTGTCCGCTTTTATAACATCACGATTTTCAGTGATTGAACAAAATCGTTACTGGACCAACGATTGATGTATAATTCTACTATATCTATTTAATTGCTATTGTTTGAAACTATTCGATTCGCCAGATCATTCCACATTAAGAGTTTATAAAGACAAATAGCTCAATTTATTTCTTAGCACATTAAAAGTTTCCCGTGATCCTGATCCGAGTCTCGCTTCAATAACAGATGTTCGAACGGAAGAATTTTCTTTAGCAAAATGTTAAATGAGAAAGATACCCCGAATAATAAACACCTAAGAATTTATTTCTAACACGATTTAAATTTTACATGTAAAGTTGTCGAGACGTTCATCAGAACGTAGAAAGTTCGAATTAAATTATCAAACGCCACACGAGAAAATATTTTCATGAAAACTTTATGCAATTTTTTTTCGTAATTAAAGAAAAAAATATACGATTTTACGTTCCTTCTTGTTATTTTCCAAAGAGGATATATTTACAAGCGGTTCAATTTTATATCTTACATGAAATCCAATTAAGTCGACGAACTGAATAGCCTATAGTGAACGAGAACACCGAAATTAAACCAACGTTCATAAATAAAAACTGTATTATGGTAAGGCTTTATCTCAACAACTTAGAGTGCCTATTGTGCTCTAGCATTACACGTAAAATATACATTGTACACACGATGCCTATGGTAACAGACTAGTCCGAATTGTCCAGAAAATTATTTAGGTACTTCTCGTGCTTCAAATACGTTCCAAAACAAAAGTCCACCTACTTCTATCAGAATATTTTCTTTTCTTTGACCATTTACAACTTTTTTCACTTATCGCAGTTTTAAATTTATAGCGTATCGTATATTATAATTTCACAAAACTCACTTTACAGCACAATTGTGGCAACACTTAATAAAATCTTGCGTGTTTAAGGGCTGTTTCACGCAATGAAATTCCTTCAACGGTCGCATAATTTTGACCTCAAGATAGCATGATAAACAATCTCAAATTGTTCCAAAGGTTGAAACTTGGAAGGTATTTCGTTTATTAAATTCAGATCTTTGCCTGTTTGTTATTTACTTTAGAAATGTTCGAAGGAAATGAAAAATACTAATTAAACTTTTTGCAGATAAAAAATAAAACGTAATAATTTTACAAAAGATTCTTACGAAAGCAAAAGTGAATTGTAAGATCCAATTTAGCTCTTACGATAGTTTTATGTTAGCACAAAAACGTATTTCATTTGGTACACATGCATTGTTCTGTATAATAAAAGAAAAGTACTCACAAACAAAACAAACGCTGATAACAAATTATATTTCTAGTTTTTTAGACAAACAATAATTCTTGCAAAAAGTTCGCATGAGTGTTTTAATTACTAAGTGGATTTTCAAATAAATTTTTATAAATAAAAAGTGAAAAGCGAAATGGAATAGAAACATCGAGCTAACGCATCGAATGAAATATGTCGGAAATATTTTTGAAATCACGTTAATTTTGCAGCGCCATTAATATCGGCAACGCCTTTGCAAATATACCATCAATTTGGTATACGAAACGGTAGCCTGTCATCGCTTACCACTAATGGTATTGGGAACACGGTAGCTAATTAAGTCGTTCCTGTTAATTTATAGCTTGTTTTCTCCTCCTTTAGGTATAATCAAAACAAATCGTTACCACTGAAACACGCAATAGGATGCGATCAAATGGATTAGATATTACAATTCTAAGCTCGATAAAACACAAACGTAGAAACGTGAATCTTTATTTTTTTATGTTAATATCATAATGAAAACCGAAAATCTTCTATTGGTGTGAATGTAAATTGTGTGAATTATTGTAATTATAAATACGCATTAATTTAGGCCATATCGAATACTTTTTTTATGAATAACTAAAGATTCTTACACATCTCACTCTACTGAGGTTCACACTTTTGACATCGTTCAAATATGATAGAAAGTCCATTTTTCTGCATTTTTTTTTTTCAAAATAGCAATATAATTTTATTGCCTTCTATAGGACAAGTACAGTTACAAAATTGCTTGGCATAAGAGCACTTCCCTATGTCTTAAGCAAGCGCTAGCGATGGGCTATCGAAGGTATCGTGCCTTCGAGCGATTGAGTTACCGCCTCTAATAAGTGGTCGATAATTTTAGAACATCCTCTCCGTATATACGTCCGTATATACTGTATAGATCAGTATACATCATTGGGTATAATGTTACAATTGGCAAAGTTAAGATTCATGTTTCGCATTCAGCTATACTTCGAGAAAGTAACTTTTAATGAGATTATTCCCACATCAAAATTAGTAACCTCACTTTGTTTTACGTTTGGAAGTACCAATTTTATTTTAATAGGAATTGTGGTGAAACATGTTTCTGTGCTTAATTAAAATTCCATTAGTGGTCAGATTTATGAAGCATTGCTGAATATGAAATTATTTTTGGTGAATATAATAAAACGTTAAGTTTCATGTTGAGGTTGGTAACAGGAATTTTCCAGGAGTAAAGTAATTTATCATAACTTGTGACCTCGCACGTGTAAGGCATAGACAATTTATTTAAGACCATAAATTACACATAACCAGAAATGGCTTGTGGTAACGTTTCTCTGCAAGATGCAATCTTGACAATCACTTTATCTTGCAACGTGAATAAGCTTCGGGCAGATAAGATAGTTTTTCGATATAATTATGAAAATATAGACAAGCGCAAAATATTGGAACTGATTTTGTTTTCAAAAATCTGGAAAGATAAGATATTTGTGGAAAAATCTGATCCAGTTGACTCGTAAACTATTGGACCGATTTCGAAGATTATTTTTTATATATTCAAATAGTATCAAAGGCTCTACTTTGAGCTGATATACCATTTATAACTTTAGTATAGTCTGTGCGAAGTTGGATCTGATTACTGGTATACTTATATACAGACACATTAGCAGTGTGAATAGTTTATGCATATAGCTGTCTTGATAGAGGCCAGCTAAACTAGTTGAGTGTTGGCCGTGACTGAGATTGTGCAAAGATCAGACGAGTGCAGTTCTGATTAGATCACGCTGGTTCGTTTAAACGTTTTTGCTTGAATGCGGTTTTAGATTACTATGCAACTTATGTGTGGATTGAAAACGTTTATCGATTATACGAAAAATATAAATCTTTATATAAGACCAACACAATATTGTCAACGATATATAGCTTACGTAGGTTGTGCTTCATAATATAAATTACATAATAGCTTTTATATACCTATATTGTTATAATGTAAAAAGTAGCGTTTCGTTTTCACGTAGGTATAGATTTACCGCCCAATTTAATGGCGGCACGCCTAAATTTTTTGCTCAAATCTTTGTTTAATGGGGTCAAGGCGGGGGTGGTGTAAATACAATTATTATAATAGTTATTACAGTTAAAAAATAATTTTATGTTTAGGTACCTGTATCAGATGCATAAATCGAAAAATTAATTGAAAACTAAGCTATAGTGGGTACCTATAATATGTTCTACAGATTTTAACAAAATACAGACATAAATGATTAAATTAGATATGCAAATTATAATAACATACGTAAGAAGTTCCTATCAAATAATGATGCATTCACTTTTTATATTCATTAATCAGATATGTTACATGGGGCGACAAGTGACCTAAAATGAAAACACAAAAAAAAAGACACAAAGCAAAAACAAACGACCACAGTATAAACGCGTATGTAATAAAAAATACATGCATTTGTCACTACCAATTTGTGAACCGTGGCCTAACCTTTCGCTATAAATATTGCGAAAATTGATAAGTAAGTAATATTAAATTGTTCAATAGATAAATCGAAGCATCAATTAATATAAGGGGAAATAATAAAGAAATGTTTTGAAGAGGCTCTCAAAGCATAGAATAAAAAAGAGTTCTAAGCATAATAATTTAAGTACCCATTGTTATTGAATCACTTACAAAGGTTTTAGCTGTAAATGTGGAAGAGAACTTGCTACGCCATTGTTCTTTTAAAGGAAGGAGGATTGTAAAGAAACTTACAAAAACGACGGACCAACGTGAAATTTATTGTTATGGTTTAAATAAGTTTATGTATTAATTTATTACACAAACAGATTTATCCTTTTAAAAACTTTCCGTAGAAAACTTGCAGTTAACAGTTTATGAAATTAAAATTCTAGAAACTCATATTTAAAGAAGTATTTTTATTTAAAGAAGTATTAGAACAAAATAAGTTTTTCGGATTCGTTTCATATTGTATCAGTAAATATATAAATAATGTATCTCATTATTCCCCACTGTCACTGCGAATATTTTGTTAAAATGACATTGTGTAATTATATTTCGCAAGCCATCCCCCGACTTTTATTCAATTTACCTAAATGACAGGAACATTGCCACAACACTTCAACTGTCGTTTTAAGCGTTAATATTTGAATTTTGATGATTTACAAAAATAAATCGTCATTTCATATCATTCGAAAGTATTATTTACCAGAATTTTTTATATAACTCTTCAATATCTTTTTTCGCCTTAGAATTATTCAAAGATCTTTCTCACAGCACTAACGTTACATTACCCAGAAACTACACTGTTATCCGTAAAGAACACTTCATTCTTCCACGTCACACGGCAATTGTTTTCGTTACATCGCCGCCTTATCTAACAGAACCTGTAGAAGTTGTTACCAACGCAAGCAATGATACAAACACCGCTAAACCACCTCGCTACGCCTCATTGCATCCTCATCGACAACCGACAATACAGCCTTTGTCTTACTCACATTGAATCGCATTGTTCTCTGTTTATTTATCAAGTTTTAAAATACTTTCCTTTGTCAATGATGAGCAGGTAAACAATTTAGGTAGTGGTAATATACGGAATTGTGTTAGAAGGTTATAGGTTATCAAACAATATGCGTATTTGCACTCAATAGAAATGCGATTACTGTATGAAGTGTCACCCAATCCATCTTCTCGAAGGAAATTTGGGGGAAAATGTGATGCTGATATTTGGAGGGGAGAAAGTATTGCGTTGAATGATTGAGTCAACAAAGACGGATAAGTTTAATATAATTCAAGACAGGTCTCATAGTGTTGTTAGTGTAATTCATAGCGCACCCCACGCTGACGTGGACGACGCAGTGCACCATAAAAACAGAAGATAAGCTCGCTTCAGTTTTATCGCCATACGACACACAGCAAGTCCATTCTCATCCGATACGTGAATGGAGATCTTAAGCCCTGTATTAGCCGAAAATCTTGTAACATTCTTAACCGTTCCTAAACAAGATCACAGCTTGTAACGGACAACGTTCCGTTATTTGAATTCTAGGTGTCAAGAAACTGAGAAGTTATTTCCTCCTTTTAACTCGTTATGTGATTTTATTACAGTTGCAAAACGTATATCAAATAACTATACACAATATTATATTTAAACATACCTGCCTATACTGGTACGTATGTAAAAAATCATCGTATTCTTATAGCCAATTCAATTCGTTTTACACTCACCGTGGGAATCGAGTGTTCGCTTGATGATAGAACGGAAAACGGTGTTGTAATGAACAAAAAATAAATATAGTGCGAGTGAGTCAGTATTTACAGGTGAAACGGAAACGCGCAATCATACACTCAGCTTACCATAGTAAAGATGTTTACTAGCCGTAAACATAATCAATAATCGTAACTTATGTGACGGCCCGACTTTTTAGTGATACTTACGTGGTAGCCAAATATGGCAGGAAGCGTAAAATTGGTATATTAAATACGTAAGTGATATCCGTTGTGTGCGTTTATTTGGAAACGTTTTATTAAAGCACTTTAAATAAAATGATACGAGGGCATAAATGAACGGCACGTTCTCTCGTTTGTGTTACGTTCTGGTTAAAAATAAAACTTGCTTGTTTTAACTTTAATATTCGGATTGTTATCTTTCTAATGAATGGTTAGTTTACACTAATGACGTCATCGGTAAATATTTGGAGCACTAATTAAATCTTAATTAATGAGAATAATGGACAGATACTTACAAAATGATTAGCGACTACATCGTCGAAAAACATTTATGTAAAGTAAGTGAAGTAACAGCCTCTACATATCCCACTGCTGGGCATAGGGCTCTTCTTCTATTAGGGAGAAGGTTGTGGAGCTTAGTCCACCACGCTGCTCCAATGGTTGGTAGATATACATGTGTCAGAATTACATCCGGCACATGCAGGTTTCCTCACAATGTTTTCCTTCACCGCCGAGCTCGAGATGAATTAAACCCAAATTTAGTACTAGAAAATCCAGCGGTGCTAGCCAGGGTTCAAACCCTCGACCTTCAATATAGATCCACGTGTTCGCGCCACTAGGCCATTTCGGCTCTAACCATTTATGACTATGATAAGTAATAAATTTTGCGTAAGTAAAGGAATTATTTATACAACAACTTTATGAAAGGAAAACGAATAATTCATCATTTCCAAGTAAAAATGATAAGATTAAGATTTCTGCAATAACAATACGTGTTTGTATTAAAAATACTACAGAGATAATCACATCGCATTGACTCCACTTTTGTCACAATTTTAAGAATAAGTTAAACCATTATAAGTATAAACAATAGATAGTTTATAATAACTCGTTGATTTGTATATTTATAGAACTAATGTTACGCTACATATTCTAAGAAATTTTAACGACCTACATTATAATATGCAAGCTGACTCAGAGAAAAAAATTGTTTGTCATGTCACACTCGTTCCTCGTACATGACACATTATTCCACCATGTGAAAGTCTGCTAACATATTATGTGAAGTATTTTCCAGCATTATGAATTAAAACATGTTTGTGTCAGTAAAACCTGTTATAAATAATACAGCAGAAGAAATGAATGTTTGAGGTACTAACGAGTGAAATGTACACGGTTTTGACATCAATTGACAATACTCTTCAAACGATGTACGTACATATGTCTACCATAAAATACATATGTAAAAATAGGTATAGCAATGCTGGTGTATGTGTAAAAAATACTAAACGTTTGATCTGAACGGGTGAAAAATATCGGATTTTTTTTCCAGTTATTGTTTTTGTTCTTTTTGTTCTCTTTGTTATGTAAGTCAAAGCGTTCTGTATTTCTGATTGAAAACAAAAAAAAATCGACTAGGTATGTAGGTATATATAAAATATTAGCCTTTAAAAATGGCTATAAAAATGCAAGTTTATCCGCATGTAAAGCAGTGAGAAGAATATAATTCAAACACGTCAAGAAATCAAAGTGTACTTACAAAGTTAGTATCCAACAGGAATGGGGGCAACGTTCTACTTTCCGGGTAAAACAGGTTTTCGTAGCTGGGAATAACTCGTACCGCTACTCGTTACCGACGATCTTGCAGTAATTATTTATAGAAATATTTATAATAATAATGTATTTTTACGACAACAGTATTTTCTTTTTCTCTTTTTTTTTAGTGTCTTTTCATTCGTAATATATAACAGAAACCGTTTATTTTTAAGTGTTTTTAGCTGTATACCTCTTATGTTAAAGTTACGAAATCGATGGTATAGGGAATTTTTAATGTGTTAGTTATAAAGAATTCTTGAGATATAAAGAAGTGATGTACCAAAGAAAGTGATATTGATAATTAAGTTGAAAATCTGGATTGCGGAGGTCAGACGGCAATCGCTCTGCGTAAAAATCAGTAATCTGTCAAAACTTAGGCTAGAATAAAGCAGACCCTGGTTAAGTCCGGGAAAAATGATAGTAGGATACTAAGTTGAAAATAATGAACAGCCACCATTTTTCAACATGTTAATAGTATACTTTCTAGTAACAGAGCGTATTATTAAAAAATGGTAACCATTAATAGCAGTGAAAGCTAATCGATGTATTTACTAGTTCCTTATCTAATGGTGTCGGATAACTATTATTACACATACATAGTAATTTAAGCTACCGTTACGTATACGATTGTATTGTCTGACTCATTGAAAGGCGTTTTTATCAATGTATGAGAAGCATTGTGAGCGCCTCATTGCAATTCTTGTGTGAAATTGTTTAGACGCATTATTCTCATAATTGTTATTATTGTTCTGCATTAGTTATTCATGAATACTTAGTTAATCTTCTTAAATCAATAACCTTTGTAAATTGCCTTTCTGTATCTCACAATAGCGACCCACTTAGAAATTTACAATAGATATTACGGAACTAAACTTCGACAGTCACTTAGAAAGTTGCTTAAGATAGTATGACCGAAAGTATAATGTAACATCTTTGTTTCATAGAAATTAATATGAATAAAAGTGAGTTTTCTTAAAAGCTTATCCTAATAACGAATGTTTCATAATTTTTCATCAAAGTTATTCTTTTTCCTATAGGATCGCGTGTAGGCGCTTGCGTGCAGCTGGCTTACGCATTATCAATGAACAAATTGTGCCATCCGTCACTTAAGATTGTATACGCAAGAAAATAAATGTTTTTTTTTTAGTATAATAGATTTTTTTATCATGAAATCATAGGCGATTATCTTTAATCGTTACAATAAAATCAATATAATAGAACCAATGCCCAACTGACAAACGAGAAATATTTTGTACATTTCCATTCCAAAGTAAGTTCTATGAAAGGATGTTGGAAAATTTCAGACATTTTTAATTAATAACTGAATACCTAGATAGTTTAGAACTAATACTCACTTACAATTGAAACATGTAATGATATTTTGTTATGCTTGCACATTGTCGAACAGCAGGTGGCCACAACGCTTGCACACTCAAGGACGAAAAGTAACTTTATACGGATGATTTTTTGCGAACAAATACTTAGTACTTTTTGCCACTCACACTCTTTAAACAAATTGGTTCCTAATGTTTACTTTCTCAGAATCCTTAGATATCTCGTAAATCCTGATTTGAGTGTCTTTTTCAAGCATGTTTACCCAGGCATAATAAAATCAAGAAAATATTGGAGAGGTGAAAAGAAAAATCTTTTGTTCGACATTTAGACGATTTAGGATAAAATGGCTTTAAGGTGAGTATATAAAAACAGTTCGAAAACGTTGTGCCTTTTGTAAATACTTGTTATGAAGATCATGTAACCGGAGAATGCATGTCTAAGTTAACATAGCTAATGCTACTTTTAAGGCTTCGGAGGCAATAAAAGCGAAAAGTTCCAACGCCCCGCTCGATACATGAGATCTCATATAATGAATCACTGAAATTGTGCAACAAACTTGTGTTTCTAACTTTGAAATTCATAAGAGTATCGTTTGAGAGAAAAGATGCCGAAAGTCATTATAGCTTGGACAGAGGTTTTAAACAATTTCCTTGTTTAAATAAAACAAAATTTCATTGCAATGTAACAACTAAAAATATTTAAAACTAGCTGACCCGGCAGACTTCGTACTGCCTCAATTTAGAACGTTTGTATGGGAAATAGAAAAGGGCTGTTTTTAG
>DVXP01001158.1:0-15970 GCA_018235645.1 Junonia grisea | reverse complement strand
ATTACACGTGATGTCTAACCAGACCCTCCCTCCTTGTGATATTTCGTGATGGTTTCCGTACCCCCTCCCCCCCTTTTTGAGCCTCACGTGATTAATGGACGGCTCCTTACTTTCGACAATTTTGACTCTGACAATTAGTGACTTGTGAAAGAAGCATTTGAAGGTTTTGTTTTCATTTTTATGCAAAAATATTTTTATTATAGGTACAGACATTAGCTTTAGTTAACGATTTTACATTTTCAACGGGAATTATATAATCCATTTACAATTTATGCATAAATATAATTTTAAAACAACTAACAATGTATATGCTTTTTAAGTTTCTCTCAACTAGTAAATAATGAGAACCAAATGTAATTTGGACCATTAGTTATTAATCCAGCAAAACTGAACTAAAGTGGTCGATTAAAAAAAACTAGAACCGTTAACAAATGCATACAATAACTAGAGCTACTATATATTTTTGAGAAACAATTGAACCACACGACGCTATGAAAGAACTATTCGCACCCAACGCAACGTAATACCACCTTGTTACAATATATCGAGTAAAATAAGATCTTAAACAAGTGCCTATCGTGTGTCATCTCACTTTCTAGATCGGAGTGCCCTTTGCTTTCACCCTCAGTTAATAGGATGGAACACTTTCGATGGCTTAACATAACGAATATTTAACCTTATCGATACTGAGTTCATCGTGTTAAAAGCTTTATGAAAGGTCAGTAAGATACTAATAGAAATTGAATAACAAGAAGAGAATGATTCGAGATAAATTTTGTATTAACTATAAATAATTCTGCAAGAAGATTGTTCTGATCTGAATGGTTCAAATCAGTATGAGCTGCACTAATAAAAACTAATATAGTTAAGAAGTTATTTTTCGTCCGTGAAATTCGGTTTCGTGCGGTAGAAAAATAATATTTTTCCGTTATATAGGCAGTTTATTTAGTTAAGCTAAATCACGATGTGACTCATAGGGACAGAGCATTCACCCTAAACGTCAATCAATGAGGCAAATTGTAGAAACCAACCAAAATTTGGTTTAAAACATCTAGACTAATCTTAATGTAAAACGAGTATATAGACAGAATTAAAAAAATATGAAATTCAGTAAAAAAAACTGGCAATTATAAAATACCACGTATGTAATCCCGAAACTCATATAGCGCACGTCAAGTCATCTCGTAACGCACGGCTGACCGTCGCTCTGCGCCGGCGCACCTGTTCGTGTTTCCTGTCTGCCATCTTGAACCGCAGGTTTAGCACATCCTTTGTTATTATAAACATTCCTATTACTCGTAATATTTGAGACAATTTTTACTTCTACAAAATTGTTACAAAATTTCCAAAATTTGGTACCAAACTTACTAATAAAAACTACGATTAAGTTAATCGACCTCACTGAATCCAACTGATACTGGTAACAAGGTACACTAATGATAACGAGCTGACAGTGCCTTAAAAAGCACCATCACCAGTTGAAGTTGCTCCAGAATTTTTGACCCTATTAAAATTTAACTTAACTAAAAGTATAGGCTAAGAAACAACAAAGGTATTACAAGTAACAAAGGTATGTAATAACGGTACAGACATTTCAGATACGTGCGAAATTTCGACAATCACGATCAACCGGGCGCATCTCCTCAGTGATTTATGACCTATTGAAGAAGATTATCCGGTGAAGATTATATATTACAAGCCGTTCTGACGATCAAAAGATTGATTGATAAAGGTTCATTACATGTTATTGTTTTCAGGTAGAAAATAATATCGTTGCTATCAATTATTCAATATAATGGAGAGATTTATTATGAGCATACTATATTTAAATTTACATTAATCTTTTAAGGAGGATAAGCTTGAACTTAATTGAATCACATATATATTTATGTACGTTAAGTAGCACGTTTACTGTGGAATATTATAGGCTATAAAATATCACATGATGACTCTCCAAAGCAATCGCAATAAACGTCAATCAACCTGACGGTTGACTTGGAGTATTTGAAACTGGAATCAAATAACGAGGCAGAGCTAAAACATAATCCAAAGAAACAATGGATACCATAGTTAAACGTAAACAACCAGCCATAGCTACGGCCCTTGTGAAAGACGACAAGATTGTTTTGCACGAAACTGGCACAAAGCCTTCGAAGAGACAATTCATTTGTCTGGTATAAAATGCTGAAACAAAGAATTCCTCTGTAGGAAACGGTCGTGACGCATTAGATCGGTCACTAGACCATGATGCGGCTGATGCTAAATTGATAAAAATATCAAACTCAAACTGGTTACTCATGTCACTCTTATTACAATTTTTTTACTTTAAGACTTAAATCTGTTACTATAAATAGTTGATCGTTCGCTTTTAATGCAGTTAAGTATTTTAAAAAAATGTATCTGTAAAAAATCATAAAATTCACTGAAGTTACCACTTCCTACGATTATGTACTAGTTCTATTTCCTCGTAATGTTTGGATCAATTAATTAACTACAGTTTATATGTTTGTAAGACATTGTTTTAAAATCAAAGATTAGAATCAAATTTGGTCAACAACATTCGCCAATTACAAAAGTTATATCACATAGATAACTGCACCGCATCTATCAGATCGCAAAACCGCAAGTATTTCGTACATAATAAATCCTCATTAATTTGATTGTAAGTTAAGTTAACCATATCCGTTTTACAGTTCAATGATACAATGCGCAGAATTTTCACAGTAATTACTTCACACACAAATCGTGAGATCTGCTGGACGGCGAGAATTTCCATGTCTGATTTAAAATGTGAATTTAATGAAGCATTTGTATGCGCTTCTTGCACTATAGCTGTTGTCTTTTTATTCAACTGCGACGGAGCCAAGGAATTTATGTACCCTGTTTATTATATGTATATTTCAAATCGTTGCACTTACGTACCGACTTTGCGAGTTCGTATACGTAGTAATATTGGAAATAGCAAACTTGGTTAGCAAACAATAATGCAGATGTTAAAGAATTAATTTCGACTGACTAATCTAGATTTGGTTTGAAAAATTATTCATTTTGGTAATATAAAACTTATATTGATGAAGACTATATTTTGTACATAAAATTGAATCAAATAC
Source organism: Junonia grisea (assembly GCA_018235645.1). NCBI lineage: Eukaryota > Metazoa > Arthropoda > Insecta > Lepidoptera > Nymphalidae > Junonia > Junonia grisea. Next base: position 12,860 of record DVXP01001158.1, on the reverse strand, counting down.
AGTCTTCGATAATGCACATATAAAATACAGTTTATGACTTGGAATATCAAAACTTAATGTTAAAATATCTGAATTCACTTCCGACGCCATAAAAGGATGTTCAAAGCATGGTAATCAATTTAGATTTATGTTTATATGAATTCAAATCTATATCATTATTCCGTAACCACTACTTAAAGTTCTTGGTCATCAAATATGATAAATTCTAGCTGGAAAAAATATAATTTATTACATTCTTACAGGAAATTACATCTATTATAAAGATTTATTATTACGTGGGACGTTTTGTCGTCCTGACATCAATGCCTATTAAAAGTTATAAACTGTATTTTTTATTTTGTTTATGAATTTTCAGATCTATGAGAGCTTTATGGACTTATGAAATTTGTTAAAAAATTAGGAATTTGCAACCAAAAAAGAGAAAAGATATGGATATTTATTCTAGAATCTTTATTGTTTTTCTTATCAAAATCTTAGTCATTTTATTACCAGTATAATTTTACTGGAAATTGTATTATTAATTTTAGATACGATTAAACCTGTACTTACTAATTGAAGGTTTAATAACAAGTTGGATTTTACGGTTGGCCACACACTAACTATGTAAGTAATCCCTCTTATACTGGCAGTAAGTATAAGCAGAATTTAGTGTTTACTATATCGCGCCCGTGAAAGAAGAGTAAACTAACTCAAAATATCTGCCACTTTTAAAATTGCTCTAATGTCTAAAGTTTTAAAGTGCATTTTCAGGTACACACATTTTTTGACTTAGGTGACTCTTCTTCAAGGGGTGGGATATGTAAACGTTTGTTAGGTTATTTCTACTTTCCTAATTTTCTCCTTAACATTGTTTCTGTTACTGAGTTTTTTTTATTCTTTTATCACAATAACCGAAAAACTAATAGACCGGTCGATCGATGTCAAGATTTTGTACCACTAACATCTGTAGTATCTATGGAACCATAAACGCATGGTCTCCTGGTAGTAATGTAAGGGATAGAGATGCAGTTTTCAGCTCTATTTCATTTAGCGATAGTAAAAAATGACTCAAACGAATCTATTTCATTAGTACTTCTTGATACAGAAACTGGTCTATATCTCAGTACGGCATATCTCACAACCAATTGAGCAAGCAAATTGCCACCGTTAGGTATGTCGCTTACTTTGCATGTTATTAATCACGAGAAACTACGAACACGATTATTATATACAATTATGCAAATTGTGATCACTCTTCGATCATTGATAACAAAATTTTCTATAGCGTTTTCAGTGGTGCTTATCTTGGATAAATTTTTGTTGATATTTTTAGATATTATCCTAGAACTATTACAGTTGTATCATACTTACGTTTTAATGAAAACTAAATTTTAAAACTTTTATTAGATATAGTAGTAGTATTTAAAAGTCTGAAACTTGAAAAGAAATCCTTAACTGTAAGCATATTGTATCGAAGTTCGTGTCTAAAAGAAACAATCACGTCCTAAAATTACAAGTAAATTAAAGTAAATAAAATATTGATAATATTTCCAATATCAAAATCTTTGACACTAGTAAAATTTCCATAGTCCTGTCGTGCTCCGGCGCCGAGTTCAGTTCGAGTTCGACATTATTCGAACTATTTTAAGACTTGAACTTTAACGTACAGAGAATGCCATGTCGTCGTTTGTTGACTTGTCTATTACAGATCTTCCTTGTACAATATTATTTTTAGTTTCGAAACATAAATCAGTTTTGGGCCTAGATTTTCCGTCTTTTTATTTGCATTGTTAAATAAAACAATTAAAAGTAATATTTACATTGACCTTACCTTGAACATCTAAATATTAAGGAACAAAAATAAGCAATTTTGATTTCCGATTCTAGTATTTACTACAGGGTCATCTTTAATTAATCATATCTGAAATTACAAAGACTTCATTTCAAAGCCTACGCTAAAAAAAATAATAAATTAAGGCTACAAAGACGACAGAAGTAAAAAGCACAAGTTCATTTTTTAATAAAGTAACTATAAAGAATGGATATAGCAAAATGGAACCTCATAAAAACCAAACAGTAGGGTAAGTTATTATACCCACTTAAATAATAGTATAAACAATTCTAAACCATACGAATACATTAGGTAAGACCCTGGCTAAGTCCGGTAAAAATGCTAGGAAAAAGACGAATACATTAGTTAAGTCCTACTTATTTTAAGCATTTAACGATAAATACATAATAGTTAGCTATTTTCGCAAACTTAATTCCAATTTAATATATAACTTCACTCAAGAACGCGTCGGTCACGACGAGGTGACGTACAATTATTTCATCCAAATTCGCGACGGATTTGTGCATTCAAACTTTATACCTACATTATTTTCGTCTTGTCATCCTTATCTGTAATGGCAGTCACGATAAAAGAAGTTAATCTTAAAGAGAATTGATCGATTCCTCGTTGACGATAGTTCCAGAATACATCGTTTGGCAGAATAACTTTTGATAACTTGATCCAACTTCAATTTATAAACGGTAAGGCTCACGCCACCAAATTTTGGAAAAATAAATGTTACTGTGTGTAACTGGAAAATATTCATGGAAGCCATAATATGTTTTTCAGGATTTAACTTAAAATATCTATTTGAAAGCACGTATGCTTTGAACACGTTATCGAACGACCAAAAAAACTATATTTCAAAATATCTTTTACAAAGCCACTGAAAACAGATGAATGTTGTGTGAAGACACTTTTACTCTGACCAAGATTTTCCAAATAATAATGTTTCCATCCAAACCCAACACCTACACGAACAAAATCACAAACCAAGAGACATAAAAATAAGTCATCTATCTACTTGTAAAAGACGCAAATCAATCTGTTAGGACTGTAATGCACGGATCGTGTTCTAACCATTTTAGTAATACATTATAGACCGGCCATGTGTCTGGTTTAAATGAAGGTATTGTGTCTTATCCTTTCACCATCAATTGTGCATTTGGTGCCTTTGTATGAAAATCTTCGAGTTGTCATTTTGGCCTAGATCTTGTTCTAAGTCTTACTCAATAAAATAGTGTTATAAATGTTGATGACCGTGATTAAAAGTATGAAGCTGAATAAAATTTCAATTAGGTAGTTGCATGTTTAACACAAATTAAAGATGATCAAGCCCAACAAAGAGTTGGGTCTTCGTGATATCTTTAAAATCCCATAAAATTATCAATATGAATTACGATAGAAACAAAGAATTAACAGAAGAAAGAACTCATCAAATTCTAGCCATATTTCATCATCAAAATTATATCCAATAACATACATACTTTCAATTTCAATATTCTTTACCGTAAAGGTGAAGTCATTCGTGATAGGTAACAATTCCTAGGTGAAGTTAAAACAAAATGTTATTCAACACGTATTGTAAAGTCAGATGCGTTTTCTATATTCCAATGCAAATGCCATTACCAAGTAAATGATTGAGCTGTGACGTCACTGATGTTTTTTATAGATAACTTTACGTCATCCGAGGACCACACGACTGAATGTGAATCAGTACGGCTTAGTAGTTAGAGAATCACTAGTACTTAATTATCTTTTGATTATTATTATTTATAAATCGTTAGCGTTCTGTTCGCGGCATTGTGTGCTTTTGCAAATTGATTTAGTTTCATCAGGAGTTAAACATTTCAAATTACAAGTTATGAGATTATCAAAAAAGGTTTTACGCTTTCTTGAGGCTTCAGTTCTTATTGTAAGTATCCAAAAGTTATGTACTGATAATTTTAAAATTAAATAGCTGGTCTAACCGCCAATAAAAAACAAAAGTTGAGAATATACGAGTTTAAGGGGTTTCAATTATTTATTTATCAGATCACTTTTGGCCAATTTTTTAATTAATAAATTGATTGACTCTTTTAAAGTTAATCTACATCTAATCTACATCTGAGTCTCTTAATTAAAAATGCAAAATAAATGCTACCACTTTAAGCTAAAACCAGAATCAAGATAGTTGATTGATGGACATGAATTCTTCTTATACGCCCTCATAAATTCTCGAATCAAAAGTCGAATCGAACCCGATTTATAAAACGTGTTAAAATGTTAATGAGTCATTTTAAAGCTTTTTATTCCAGAAAAACGTAACGACATTTTAGCACTTCTTAGTTCCCAAAGGGATACAACAAAAACATGCAAGGAATCTCGTCCTATAAATTTAAATGGAAATAAAGCACTCAAACCGATTTAGCCCTCTGATCTTGTAGATGAAGATATACCTACATTCTGCTTCAATGGTCCCTACTCGGCGCAATTCATTGTACGAGTTAGGTCTTACATTATTTCAAGTGTATGTCTATTTAAATCTTTATTCATGCTTAACTGGAGTCTGTTTAAGTGGTATGATCGTTAATAAGATTGGAATGCTAAATATGTATAGCTACTGGCTGATGGTAGAAATAATTTGTACGAAGATTCTTTAGAAGACGAATCGTAAAGTACTAGTTTTATTATAAATTGAAATTACGAAATGCAATAAGGATCCTATCGATAGGTGTAACATAGAATGATGAGACTAATTAATGGTGTTTAAAATATATACAAAAATAATGTTATAATACTATTGTAAAATAACAGAGACCTTTTATGATTGTTTGGATGAAAAATAAGATAATTTTTAGCCAATTTTGGTTTACCAAAATATACTTCTCAAATATTATATTCGCAAGTATTTGCTTAAATAAGATTAGGAATACCCCGATATTTAAACAACGCGTGCAAGTCGGCTAGCGTTACAACGAGGTATTATATTACGGATCGTTCTTGCATTATTCATAGAGAAATATTTACGGTAAAATTGTTTACGTTACACATGGTTTACTTTTACCTTCACCTTTCTCGGAGGAGTAGATTCCATCTCGACGTGTCTGTAGTGTTCGGCGGATCTGTGGACCTCCCTGCCTCGTACATCCTCCAAGGACGCCTTCTCCTCCCCACGGGTCAGCGTAGTCACTTTCCTAACGATCCTGGTGGTTATACGTCGCTGCCCGCTGTCGTCTTTCTTCGAGATCTTCGTCGACTCCAGCGAGGAGCCCAGGACCTCGGTCGACATGCGCTTGTTCGTATGAATCGCCTGTAGTTCCGAAACGCCCCTCCCACCGGCCGATAGCGGTACGGCAAGAGCACTCTCGCCATCATACTCGAAATGTGTCTGATTACCGTCGTGTACTATTCGCCCATTGTAACCCTCTTCTCTGTACGATCCAGAGCGGTAGCTCGATCTCTCGAACCCGGGGTAGTTACCGTCGTACACCGTTTCATGTCTCGTCAAACTTTCCCTCAAGCTTCTCGGTACGGAAGCGAGGTTGAGACTGGTTGTGATGGGCGACCCCACCGGGGAAGGGGACGGTTTCTTCAGGCTCGACTTCAGCGGTTTTGAATCATCACTTTCGAGTGTCCCCTGAACGAAAAGGCGCTTGCTGCTGCCCTCTTTTACGAATCTATACATCGACATTCTCGATTCGTTCCTCTCAGGCCTTCGGCCGGTATAACATAATACTGATCAGGCTCGTCGCGCTGTGGTAGTATTTTCCAACTTATTACGGATTCGATGCGCGCACATTGCTACACCGTTATGTGACAATACTTGCAAATGTATTACTTCAAAGGCTCGGCTGATGAGTGGGAAATTGCTGATATTGACTATATTTAGAAATGTATCGGCGACGGCTTTGTTTAATTAAATGACTTCTGGTTTAGCTATGACACGCGCTAATGGAATTTACTGCTATTGATATTATTATTGTCAGCTCGTGACCTAATATAGTAAACATATTAATATACAACACATGTTAAGAACTGACTTATTGAATATTCCCTGTAAACAACGCTAACAACTTCACCAAATGATTCTTCAGTTTTGGCCATCAACTAAGTTCACATGTCCGTTACTCAGTCAAGCAAAGTAATACTTAAGACGTGTAAAGAAAGTGAACGTGGTATTATCGAGTTCTAAACGGGCTTCGGATTAGCCAAGTTTCCTTGCCATATTTGTATTCCGACAAATATGGAGACCCTTCCGGCGGCGGTCGGAGCCAGGATATGACCAACCGATTTAGTGACGCCTTGGAAACAAACGTTTATTTTTATGTATTGTTTTAGCTGGTTTTTGTTGCCATTCTAGTGTAACGGTTTTAAATTGAATAGTTTGTTTCGATTTCTATTTGAGAGATATTTGTATCTAGTCTACATTGCACTACGTTAAGATCTCGATTATAAGTATCGCAAACACATATTATTTATTACTCTTGGTAGATACCTACTAATATTCGATAAGTCTTTGCAAACGTAAAAAGAAAAATCATTTATATCTCAACAAAATTAAAAAGATAATTAAAAGTTTCACCCAAAAAATACATAATTAAAAATACATTAAGGCAGCTCAAAAAGTAATGTCTTGGAATATTAAGTAATCGAATCACCGACAAACATTGCGGTTTTTAGTGAACCTACGAGTACATACGAAGGATTCTTTTAACAAGTCAATAAACAAGAAAACCTTGACCTACGAACTTACGTAGCTTATATTAATCACATAACGTTACGACGAAAACTGATGACGTAATTGTCTCGTAAATAATATTTATTTTCGTTGTTTAGTTTTTTTTTAATATATTAACAATCAATAAACCTGTCAATACCTAGGCTAGATTAAAGCAGAGTTAAGTCAGGAAAAATGCTGGGATGAATGCATAGTGTTCTTTTATATTTGCAACGCAACGGAGCAAAATTATTTGGCATTTGTCAACTTTGCGAATTTTGCGAATAGTAAGAGAGTTACTGATGAGTGTAGCTTATTGAATCCTAAATAACGAAAACCTGTAAAAAATCTATTTCAATGTTAACTGCATCATAAAGAACCTTATAGAAAACCTTAGATTGCATTTTTCTGGCTGTGGATTGCGCTTTGGGATACGAAGACGTATGATGGCTATAATCAAAGAGTTCCCCAATTTCATAAGAACAAAGTTAAAAGCGTTTGGTTTTTTGAATACATTTAGAATGAAAAGTCTTTTAAATGTCAGCTGTAAGACGCTAATGATAGTTCAGACCTCGCTCCACGACATGACCCGACTCATGACGTCATGTGACGAAGGCTTTATAAATAAAACAGCATAATTTTAACTTTTACTACAGGTAAGTCAGTACAGTTGCTGAATATTTTGCTCTCCTCATAACACTAAACATTTGAGATACTGCTCAACTTTCTTTTATGTTTCCTTCACAAACTATTGTCACAGTTTTGATAAGAATTTTTGTGATACGTAATTTTTACTTTTTATTATGAAGCAACTTCCTGGACGAATCTTGTGCTAATAGTTTCAGTTATTAATTAAGTTAATAATAAAGAGGCAAGATTTGTTTGTTTGTTTGCAGGGCCGTAATTTATAGTTAAAGGTTATTAACTAAAAGAGAAGTACGCTATTCCGAAAAAAATAGGATTACTCAATTGAACAGTGCACAAAAACGCGTAGCTTTCCAAATTGTTAAATTTTATTTTATTCTGATTAAAACAGAAATTACAAGCGATTACACAATACAAAAAGTAAACAAATAAAATAAAAGAGACAGCAGATTTTTCGCTAGAGAAGACATTCAATTTGCAAATGAAAAGTATTTACCGATCAGTGTAAGAAATCGACCGGAAAATTAGCATTTACTCACGATCGATCAATAGAGTAAAACAATCATAGTGTACATATGTTGGAGTTAATCTTCTTGTTGGTTTTAATAAGATTTTCTACTACTTAGAGTACTGGTTGTTTTATGTGACTTGGAATGTGTATAATAAATAAATACAGCTTATGTGTTTGAAAAATGATGAGTTATTAGAAAGTTTCTATGTGATAAAAATGGAACAGTTAACCAAAATTAACATAAGCTATTCAAATGGGTTTTTTCATATCTGTAAATTTAGTAAGATGATTAAGACATTTAATTTCTATAAACCTCTACATGAGTACATTTAAAAAAGATTCATTTCGTGAAATTAAAACTACTCAATTGATCTCCATTGAATATAATCATAAACTGGCTTTGGGTTCATTCAAGTATTACGTAACGCAATTTGGGGGGAGGGGAGGGTCTTGTAAAACGTTACGGGGCGTTATGGGGCCGGGAGGGGGTATAAAAACAACGCGTTACGTAACGACATAATTGTGATTTTTAGATGAAAATGGTCTTGAAAATTATTTTAGTGTCCAATTTCACCTAAAAATTTTGGTAAAATGTTACGTAACGTCTAGGGGGAGGGGTACAGAAAAACGTTACGGTGCGTTAAATGAGGGGGAGGCGGGGTCTAAAATCTTCAAAAATTGCGTTACGTAATACTTGAACGACCCCTTTGAACCCAAAAAATATACGCAAATCAAATACGTTGTTCTTGGGATTTCACTATTGAACAAACAAATTTTTTTATCATTAAAATTTTGAAAACGAACTAAATACATAATGACATTAATGACATATGGTGTGTAAAATCAATTATTTGCATGTGGGTGTCGATATTTTTTGCGGGGGATATTAAAATGCTGCGGTCACCGCCTACGAAGTCCTTGCGTTTCTTTATATGGAGCGCTAAGTGTCGGTATGATTTTAAGTGCTGTATTAAAATTAACTTGACAATTTGGTGTTTGATAATCGTATGAAAAGGGTCTTATGACATAGCATATTTTTGAGAATTTTCTAATATGTTACGTAATCCAAGTTAATTATAGCTTTTCTTTTTATATTATTAATTGTTTTGTCGATGTAATAATATCAGTAATTGCTAAAAAATAAGCAGGGTCTGCCTATGTTAGGTAATCTAGCTTATTTACCTTAAACACAGAATGTTGTTTATAACATGGAAGCCTTATAATTAAAAATTAAGCTGAACATAATTTCGTTAATAAGATTATATTTATCGATAAAAATTAACAACGATCACTAAGTACCAGTTTAACTTTTTATAACTTGATTTAAATGTTTGTAATTAAAAATTTAATTAGTTTTATTTTTATTTTATAAAGAATACTTTTCTTGTGTTCAGTTCTTGTGTCCTCAAAAATCTAAAAAATATTGACTTTAAGTGGAAAAGGTACATTGCGTACAATAAAATATTTATCATGATTGACGATTAATTGTAGTAATATTAGGTACAATCCAATTTAAGTGGACTCTACCTTTTAAGGCATCATCATACATCATACGTGTATTTTGTTTACTTACATTTTATCAAATACAATTTAAACGCCAACACAGCTTACGAACCATTTACTTTACTTAATATTTAGTAAAATATATTTTTTTTTCAACTCTACCAAAATTCCAATTCCGACAAGCAAAATTTTATCTTTCTTATATTTATGTATCTATACATCGTAAATACGAGTTATCTTGTTTTTAACAAAAATATGCAAATTTTAATAAATAAAAACAAACCGGTACTAATTACTTTAAATATTTAGTGCACATAATCATTTCTTGTTTATACCGATGTGTTTGTCGACCTTGGTTGTTTTATATTAGAGTTTATTATTTTGTAGGTATTAATTACCTTAGACACAACGATTGAAGATTAAGTCAAAAATATTAGTCATTAAGTTTTTATTGAGCACGCGTTAGGTCCGTAATTAAAATTATATACCTAAGAAAATACATTTTTATTGAATATTTTTAGAAACTCATAGCATGTTTAAAATTTGATATAGAGACGTGACTTCCTTGATTACTTATCAAAAAGAAAGGCACTCGTTTAGATATCACAAGAATCCTAAGATACAAAATTTTAATATTTTATGCCTATTTTGAGTTATGACAATTTACAGTTACGAAGAGTTGCAACAAGTCCAAAACTTTTGAGAGAAGAGTTTGTTTTTAAAAAAATTGACGAGAAAATTTTAACTTTTCGCGGTTATGGTGCTTGCTTACTTTTTCCATCAAACTTTGTTTATTTCTTTCAATTATATTTCGCATGAAATAAAAATTCTAAAGTGGAAAATATAATAACGACTATCGTTCGAAAAATTAATAGTTTTATAACGTATTTGAAATAATTTTAGGAATTCAGTAAATTAATGACATGTCGTTTGCAAAAACATTAACTCTATGTGACAAGATACAAAACAGGTTAAATTATTATTTTATAAAATTTATTTTGTATGATACAATTTTTTTTCGATAATGTTTAGAAGTAGGTATTAATTGATAAAAGATAAGGAGAAAAATGATCATTTACTTAGGTAGAATTTGAAACTTTTAAATTAAAAATTTAAAAACAAAATATTTTTTCTCAAATAAATACATGTTTTCTTCATTTAAATGCACAAAAATCCCTCCAATACCGATAAGATATAAAGATCAGCGTTAAGTATTTTATTTGTTAAGTTGCACTGTTTATCAATAGATTTATCGAATTTGGCTAGCAAATGCAACATTTTAGGGCCCTACATTACGTCACTCAAAACAATACACTCCTGTACAAGTTGAGTAACGTTTAAGTAACCAATTAACGTTACTTAGTTAGAATTCAGTAACAACAATATCCCACAAAGCGATCGCGAAAAACCGTTACTGTCACTGGATTACGCGCATCGAATCCGTTATCTGTATCACTTAAAAAAAAAAGCACAGACCACAATAAAACCTTTTTCGTTAGTGTGTTAGTTCGGTTCGTTTTTTTTTTTTAATTTTTGTTTCGTTGATTCGATAGTGCGCGCGCGCTTCGTTCGGTATCTAACAGGTGACTGGCGCGCGGCGGAGGCTAGCCGCCCGTGACGGCTTGGAAAAAATGTATCGTGGGTTCGTATGTTTCTCATTCATTATGGGATGCCGCGGTAATTGTCGTGTTAAATGTTTTTCCTTTTGTTTATTGTATCAGTTGTAGCGTAAACGCGTCTTTGTCTTTGTCTCTGTTAAGAGAGGTGTTAAAAAGGAAGAGTAATTACCCGGTGTACCACCAAGTAAAGCCAAAACCAGAACATTTTTACGGAAATATTGTTTAAAAAAATATTTTACAAAATACATATTATTTTACAAAATGCAATTTATTTTGCACAAAAAAGCGCTGTTTTAACGCTTCCTTCTATGAGTTAATTAATTGTTGGTATACGATAGTTTTGTTACGTTAACGTAGTGGTCATTGTTTGGATTGGTGCTAACGATCACGGGTTCTATCTCCGCTAATAACATTGGTATAAGTTTTTTTGGTTTCAAAAATATTTATAAATTTAAACAGAAATTTAAAATTTGGCGATTAAGCCCCTTAACCTTCTTAATATGAAAGATATCATGTTTATTGCCACAAACTATAAACACAAATAAATCATATGTTACCATCATACCCCACTTTTTAAGACAACCAAATCAGGAAGTCATTTTGTCTTCAATGAATTAGCTTGTAGAATTAACTTCTAATATCAGATTCCACGTTACAAGTGAGTGAGTGAACAACTGGGGAGCGTGAAGTAATAGATAAAAGGATATAACGTATCGCTTTCATTGTAAGGCTTCACAGTAACGCCCAAAGGCTCTATACTAGAGACGTAGATTTTTTTTTTATTGTGAATAGGCAAGCACTTGGCGTCTATCAAACCTGATGGTAGATAATGATGACGTAATGAACTCAAGTTATAAGAGGCAGGGAACACTGATGCTGGAAGTGTGTTCCAAATCTTTGCGATTCTTATAAGAAAAGTGGATGCAAACCTTTTCGTTTTTGTTGGTAGACCATCTACCACATAGGGATGCCACTGATGACGGCTTCTCGCCGTACTCGTAGTACTAGAGTGTTTTACTACTTACATAAGTGCGGACAAAATTTTGTATACAAATCTTATTTTAGAGTCTTCGGTGCGGTCCGGTATGGTCTAGTGGCTAGGATACCTGGCTCTCACCCAGGAGGCTCGGGTTCGATTCCCGGTACCGGAATTTGTATTTTGTACCTTTCCCTTTAATAATGTTTATATGCGAATTAGATTGCACATGAAAATTTGGAAACTGAGTAGAATCATATAATTATATGATTCTGCTCAGTTTATGCTCTATTCAGGACAATGAAAACTACTTGTAACCTTTGGAAGTGGAGAAATATCAATTATTTATATTTTATATACCATCTTATCTACTATCTATCTATTTTATTTATATACTATCTTATCGTAATAGTTCTGTCTAAATAAAGGTAAAAATTCATTGAAATTTGATCAGTGCGTAAAAATGTACCAGACAGACATTATTTAAAATACGCATTTGAAATATTAGTGCATGGTTATGGTTTAATATATTGATATTAAATAACATATTTTTTACCATTTCTTGTTATATATAATATAAAACCTTTATGATACCAATAGTTTGAAAACTACAGTCAAACTTTGATGTCAAAATTGATATATGTTTGACGTTCAAAATATACACAGCGTTGACTTCATATCTTCTATACAATTAAATATAACATACTTTACCTCTAATAAACAATAATATTATACAAATTTTACATTATGAACATACCAGAAATCAAATCCTATGAAGAGCAGGCGATCGACACTTTGGTATCAGTGTTCAACAGAGCAAAAGAGGAGTTAGGGGAAAGACAAACCCTGAGGCAGCTAGCTAGTAAGTATTAGAATAAGACTAACTTAGCCTTTTGTCGCTGAGAAATGTATTGAACCATTTCGACTTGTTTTATTCAAGCGGACTTTATTATGGTAGGACGCCTATACACTTTAATACAGGATTTTTTTCTTTAAAATTTTCCTTATCATCTGTAGTAGTGTTGAGTAGGACATACATGAGGCGGTTCATTTGTACGGGACGTGACGTCGAAATGTAAGAGCGGCTCAAAATTTAA
>DVXP01001157.1:0-15971 GCA_018235645.1 Junonia grisea | reverse complement strand
GGCAATCGCTCTGCGTAAAAATCAGTAACCTGTCAAAACTTAGGCTAGAATAAAGCAGACCCTGGCTAAGTCCGGGATAAATGCTAGGAAGAAGTAATGTAGTTAAAATTATTGTTTCATATCACAAAAGTAAGCACAATATTGTCGATGTTTATCACCAAACATAAATTTATGATTGTCAATAATAAAATGTAAGATTTAATTTATAACCATCATAAATTCTCAAAATTTTGCAAACTATTTCTAGGGCATAAATTTCATAACGGTATTTAATTACAAAGTATAAGCAGTATAAAATGTATAAGAAGATAATCATTATTTACAGTGGAACATGAAGTCCAGATCATTAACTAACAAGTATAATTATACTTGTTATTAATGAACATTAGATATTACTCATACTTATTGTTTCTCTTATTAAAGGTGTAAAACAATATGTTCATTAAACTAACATAAAAACGAATTAACACTAATACTCATTAGTGTTTTGTGAATTATGTTGAAAGTGAAAATATGAATTAACTACTAGCTGTAGTTTGTAAGCTTGCTCTTACATTTGACCGCAAGCACCCGCTACATTGGAACTCTAATTCGATTTTTTCAAAAAGTATAAACGTTATAAATATGAAAGTTATTAAGCAGTATGCGAAAATTATTCGACCTCATGAGTCTGATGATAAAATCTTATAGTATTCTACTCATTGTCAATTGTGATTTTTTAGCCCTATGATCTCGATCAATTTGGACATTCGATATATCTGGCCCTAATATACACCCCATTTATCTCTAACATGGGTAATCAAATGCTCAAGTCTCTAGATATCGTCTGTAGCAGACAGGCCACTTCGAGCAGGCCAGTTCATCGCGCGAATGCCGATATCGCATTCGCGCAGTGGTTTTCCACATGAAAAATTTTGGAACTTTGAATTATCCTGTATCAGTTACGTTTCCTGCTCGATCTTACATCTTCTGCCATAGGCTCTACGAGAATCTTAGTTATATAGTATCTAGTTATGAGAAGTCAATCCAACATGATCTGTTGGTTCACTGAAAACGAACGCTGTATGCAGCAGTAACAGAGACAACGCTCCAGATCATTACAAATCATCACCCATAATTAACAGTTTCCTCAATCCAACACTGAAAATAACATTCTCTGACGTGACGCCATAATCTCTGATGTTGTCTCTTCGAATGTAGCTTAGAATACCTCACTGCTCTATCTTCCAATACAATAATCTCCAATACAAATACAATGGTCTCAAGCGATTTGGATATACCAAATGTCTGTCGTTAACTTAGACCCCAGTCAGTGGCGGATTTCACACAAGAACCGCCCTAGGCTCTAATTCATAGGCCGCCACTAGCTTAGCCATTCTCTATCTTTCGCTAAATAAAAGTTCGTCCGCCTCGTTTCCAATTTTGTCGCCCTAGGCCCTAACTCATGCCGCCCCATAACTTAGCTATTCTCTCTGAGATAGAGCTAAAAAAGACCGACTCCCTTTGTTCCTTATTTTAAATGGACTATTTTCGCTTTGAAAAAATTGTCCGTCTCGTTTAGAACTTTGGCGCCCCTAAAAATGTATATAAGCCTATATAGGTATCGCCTATAGGTAAATCCGCCACTGACCTCAGATAGCTCTAACATGGGTGGTATTCTCCTGTCTCTAGATATCGTCTGTAGCCTTGTTGTTTTTAAACGATCTGACATTGAGCAATGCCTGTTCGGAGTAATACTATAAGCTTGAGCTGCTTTCGAATGTGTTACTTCCGTTACTGGCCGATAAAAAGCGTAACAATACTCACAATTTAAGTAAATGATGGACAAAATCCAAAGAAATGAATAGAAATAGTTGACTGTTCTCATTGTAGAAAAAAATTAATGTAGACCGTAAACTAGCCAAAACTCACTATATGGTTAACATTGCGTCTGTTATCCCTTAATTACAGTGTTGTTTTATAGTTTATTGCAGTCAATTTTTGGATATTTAAATCTATATAAAATGTAAAATTTCTTTCTATAAATACAACTTTGATTGTTGTAGATTTTATACTTTTTGAGTAAATCAAAGAGTAGATATTTTATTATTGTTAAAAGAGTATTTTTTTTTAATTTTAAAGTGGGAGTTTTATAAAATTAATTTTTCGGTGCTAGAGTAATATTTTTAATCAAATTATTTTTTTTTTAAATCAAATTTTATATCTTTATCTTATTATTTCAAGTATAATACATCAATCTCGATGAGTTACTATATCATGATGGATCACTTTGGCAGATATTAATTATTATTGTGCATATTACAAAAACCTTTCAATATAAATTAACTTTTTTTGTCTATGATTTAACACAAATCGAAAATTATAAGTCTTATTTTCGAATGATATTTATATTCTTCAGGTACAATATATTTTTTTTAAATGTTTATTTTTCAAAGCAAAAGAACATTCATTATTCACAAGAAGGGACATTCCCCTTTGGTGTTTTTGTCATGATTAGTCTAAGAGTGAAGTGTGTCATATAAATTCACTATTGCATTCATAATACTAGTTACAAGTCAAGTATTGAAACTACTCTAATTGAAATTTTTTCAGCATTGCCCCAAAATTAATAGTTTTTGATTCTCTGTTTAAAATCGAAGTAATGTAAGCTATATTAAATTGTTACAGAAATGGGTAGAGGAACAAATAATACGTTGTCAGATATTCTCGACGAGGAGGACGTTGAAGACGTGGATGAGGACCCGCTGGAGGGCGAGGCGGAGGACGAGCAGGAGGCGGAGGGCAACGACTACAGCGAGGACAGCGACGTCGACGTCTAGCAACACGCATGTTCACTGATGTCTCTATAATAGTTGAGGCGAGAGCAAGAGCATATTTTTAAGAAGAATGGTGTTTTCCACATCCCAATTATGTTGTCTTGATATGCAAAATGACTTTTATTGCATAACAACTTCTTAAAATATCCGAAGAAAGCAAGAACAGTCTGAATTTTGCTTCTTTTCTTGCTCTCGAAGTGTCCTTTGTACTGTATATTAGGAGTCAAATTTTTAAGAGTATGCTGTTATTTTTCGATCACAATACGAATTGTTGAAGAAAATTTGCAAGGAATTACGAATCCTTTGTATATATTGTCAGCGTTATATGTCATCAGTAATGATTTCACAGGACACAATTTGTTAATAAAATGTAAGTGTACATATCATAATAAATTGATTAGAACATCTACAAAGGTTGTGTTAGTGATTTCTGTGCAATCAAAAATTACTTAATGTATTAACTTTATAGTAAGTGATTTATATTGTACAAATCAATTCTTAATTTTCATTTTTTTATCTTTACAAAATACAAATTTACAAGAAATAGTATCTAATATGAACATTTCAATATAATTTACACTAATTCAAAACAAATGAAACCTCTAAAGAATCTCAATATTAAATGATTTGTTATAATAATTGGTAAATGTATTTATTATTAATAAAATATTCAAGAAAAGATAAAGAGTCAAATTATGTATATCCATGATGCAATTCTTCATTCGTTTTAGGATTTGATGACAACATACTATTACAATGAAATAGGTGCAGATCATTGATTGATTTGTCAATGTAAATAATTGATGTGTATTATATGAACATTACTGATGACACTAAAATAAGAAAGTGTTAATGCTAAAGTTTTTATTCAATATTAATTTGCTACATATGTTTATTGTTAGTGTTTGATTTATGTATATTAATTCCATACCATATTTTGTATACCGACAAAATAATTAAAGCTTTTTATTTTTAAATCTTGATCTCACAATGAACAGTGTAATTTAAGAACTCTTGCACAAGATGAGAGATGTCTCAAAACCATACAAAAAATATGTCCACTTTAAAAAAAAATATAATTTACATTACAAATTTGGAATTGTTTAAAAGACGAAAATAAAATAGATTTAAATAAAAAATTGTATTTTTTTTCAAACCTGTAACTTTATATATACTTACATTTATGTATGCATGTTGAAAATGATTTAGCCAGTCTAACCATGAAAAACAAAGCAAATAGGTGAGAGTGGCACCATCAGAGTTCATTTTATATAGTGGTATTTAAAGTTATTAATTTTTTTATACTGAGAACACTATTTGCATGGATTGGAGTAATTTTACAAGATTTTATGTGAACCTGAGCTTTCAAAGACTTAAAGGAAATATTCGTGGAAATTTACACATATTGTTGTGATTGTAGAACAGTGACGGATCTAACAAATATCAAACTTTACAGGAGAGCCATTTCAAATTATCATGTTAGTCATTTTAATATGAAAATGTATCAAATCCGTCAGTGTTTTGGTTGAATAACTTGACATATAGAAGACATAGAATTTATTTTCCAATGCCATAACAAAGTTGACACAATGTAGTATCCAAATATTGTAAAAAGTGAATTTCATATTTTTTTATATCTGTCATTGTTCTACGATTGTGACAATATAATGCTTTTAGTGTATAAAAATTATAAGTGAAACCTGGCTAAGTGAGACCTCAAGAGACATGTATTTTGTTTCACTTATTGAGGTATTCCACTTGCGCAGTGGTCTCAGATATCCAGGTATACATAAATATCTATTTCACTTACAGAATTTTCCAAGGACAGAGTTGAAAACATGTTAAATACAATTAAGAATAAAGTGCGTAAAAAAAGAAAACTATGTTGTCTCAGCTACAGAGGTTTATGCATTTAAAATTCACTCGGTGTCTCAATTATAGTGGTAACTATGAACATAAATTGGAAAAACAAAGCCCAGGTATAAAGGTCTGCATTTGGTAATTCAAAGCCAAGGTGTAAAAACAGCATGAGATCCAGTTATGGAGGTTTTTCAGTTATCCAGGTCCCATTTAGCAAGATTTCACTGTGATATTAATTATTCTACCACAAGTTACAAATTCTGAAGGGTGTTATTTATATTTACTTTTTAAGTACCTAAATGTTTTAATGTAATCGAATTAAAACATATACAGAGTTTATTATGTTATTTTGAATACTTTAAGAGATATAATCAATATATACTTACTTCTTCTAAATCCATATAGGGTCCAACACCTTCAGGAAACATTTCATCGGCAGCCACAGTAGGTTTCATTTTTTATAATAGGAAAAAAATAAATAATGTTAAGCTTCCCGTTATCAAGCCAACTACTTTCTTCTTCTAAGCTTCGATATAGCTTCAATACTACCTTCACAAATTCAATTGTTATGACAGTTTTTAACTGATATTGACAAGTGACAACAATGTGTGAGTATGTGACAAGAAATAGTTTGTTAATGTCATTGTGACATCGGTCAAATCGTAAAGAATTGGACACTAACAGTTGTGAATTTGTAACAGTCTGAATTTATGTCACAAATTGGAAGTATCTACTGTAAATCCTTTAATGTTTTTATTTCTTACTGGTCGCTACTAAGACGAGTAGGAGTAAGTTTAGAAGTAAAAAAAGAAAAACAAAATCCCACAAAAAACATGTAGATCAATTACTTATGCTATCTAACTATCGATTGCTATCGAATTTAATATCGGTGGTAAACTATTATCTAAGTGCAACACTAAATTCAACTGTGAGTCTGTGAC
The DNA here is from genome assembly GCA_018235645.1 of Junonia grisea. Classification (NCBI taxonomy): domain Eukaryota; kingdom Metazoa; phylum Arthropoda; class Insecta; order Lepidoptera; family Nymphalidae; genus Junonia; species Junonia grisea. Next base: position 10,354 of record DVXP01001157.1, on the reverse strand, counting down.
TGTCAGTAGAGATGGGTAACGCAGCAAAATTCTCTGCGTTGACGCAGTAACTCAAGTGCATTCTAATGCGTTGACTCATTGCGTTAACACAAAATTGCGTAATGGCGCATCGAATACAACTGTGATACGGGCGCCATTTGTTCGCCGCGCTTTGTAAAGCATTGGCGCGACGTGTGCTATGGCGCAATTGAATAGATACATCAGTGACCTCAACTAAAATAAAAATTTTCAATTTTATCGATATGTAAAATTATATGTTAGTTTTTCATTTAATGATATAACATTTTTTTAAAACAACTTTTTGTTATTTTATTACTCAGTGGACAAAATCAGATACGATTTACGGATTTATGCCGTTTACACATCTGTAGGTCGGCGCAACAACGCAAAAGCGCCGCGTAGCGCATAAGCGCAGATGTCTAGCTTGATACGCGTGCGGCGCGTGCGCCGTGTGTCAACTCATTTTAAAACAGTGCGTTGACACATCCGGCGCAACAAATTGGGTTGGCGCATTTGCGCGGCGCAGCGCAGCGTTACCCATCTCTAACTGTCAGTACTGTCACTTGTGATGACATGATGACAGATACATCAAGTCAAATAATATTGATAAAATGAATTGTTAATTATTAAAAGTTTTACCAAAACTAGTGTATAAATGAGTACAAATTATAATAAATTATCAAAAGCACGATATATTTATTTAGTTTTTAGTAATAAAATATTCATAAGTAGTTATTTCATTAAAAATGTTGACCTACGAGGATAAGGTTATCCTCGCACCTATGGTTAGAATAGGGACGTTACCGATGAGACTACTAGCACTTCGCTACGGAGCTGATATTGTATATTCAGAGGAGTTAATTGACTGGAAGTTTTTACGTTCTAAACGAAGGTATAATGGTATGGTTCTAACCTGTTCCAAAATTTGCCCCAACCCAATTATCATGTGAATTAGTCGTGAGATACGCTTTGGAGGCATCCATATTAATGTTGATAATTTTTGTTTAAGATATTCTCAATACAACAGATTTTGTTGATCAAACGGATGGAACAATTGTTTTTCGAACATGTAAAGAAGAAAAAGATAAAGTAGTTTTGCAACTTGGTACTTGTAGTGCTGAAAGAGCTTTAAAAGTTGCCAAACTTGTGTAAGTAGTTTTAGTAGTAATTTTTGTAATTGTAAGCTAAATTGAAAAATCAGTAGTCAAAAATATTCTTTGCTACCTTATCTTTATCTGATAATTATTAGTGGTTCAAGATTTTTTTAAAGCATAGATTTACACTCACTTTAAAATGTTATATACTAGTTCTCAATGTCATAAGATAATAAAAAAAAGTTTGTTTCATACAACCACTATATTGTATGCTATGAGAGAAAAGTCAGTGAAAAGTATTCAAGCATATGGTATTCATTTTACAATTAAAAATTTCATTATTAAAATACATATTTAATCTTCTATATTTATTTAATGCGAAACAATTACATATTCTATAAATATTACTTGTACTCTTCAACAGAGAAAATGATGTAGCTGCTATTGATATAAACATGGGTTGTCCAAAAGAATTTTCGATCAAAGGTGGAATGGGTGTAGCTCTCTTACAAGATCCAGTTAAAGCTTGCAGCATATTAAAGACTTTAGTGGATAATTTATCTATACCAGTTACTTGCAAGATCAGAATATTTGAAACACCGGAGAAGACTTATGAAGTTGTTAAAAAACTTGTGAGTACTGGAATAAAAGCTATTGCTATTCATGGTAGAACCCGTGACGAAAGACCTCAGCATGCAGTGCACCCTGACATTATTCGCTATGTGGCTGAGAGGATATCAATACCAGTTATAGCTAAGTGAGTGTTTGTACTATTTTATCTACCTACTTAAGAAATGAAAAACTACATATTGTTGTTACTAAAAATGAGCTAAAAATTCTTATTTTTTTTTGCAGTGGTGGATCAAAAGAAATAGAAAAATATAATGATATATTGAAATTTAAAGAAATGACCGGATGCAGCAGTGTAATGCTGGCTAGAGCTGCAGAATGGAATTGTTCCATATTTAGAAAAGATGGCATGTTGCCTATGGATACAGTAATATGTGACTACCTCAAACTATCTGTTGATTATGACAACTCACCATCTAACACAAAGTATTGTGTTCAGAATATTTTAAGGGAATTACAAGAAACTCCAAGGGGTAGAAAATTCTTAGAATGTCAAACCTTAGAACAAATATGGTAGATAATTAAATAGTGTGTTAAATGTTTTATTTTATATTCAAATAAATAATATATTTAATAGTGAATAAAAATTTTAGTGCTATATGGGATTTGGACAAATATTGTCAAGAGAAACAAAGTCAGTACCAAAAAATGGGCATTCAGGGTAGATGGCAGGTGCATCCGGATGAACTGGAGCCTCCTCAGAAAAGATCCAAGATTGAAGAAATCAATTTAGAAAATGTTATACAAATGAAGGTGAGTAATGTTTTTGTATCCCAGTAAAACAAAAAAATTGTGAAAAATTCTAAAGGTTTATTTTTTTCAGGTATGCTTTATAAGGGCTAACTTTAATGATCTTAATTTACCTAAATCTCAGCTTCATGCCTGGGCTGGCAAAAATGGTATTAAATTGCCACATTATCAGACACATCAAGTGGAAAAATTATTCTGTTGTATTCTTACATTCAATGGCAATAAATACACATCAACCTTTTGGGAAAAGAACAAGAAATTTGCCGAACAAGGAGCTGCTTTAGTGGCTTTGTTTCATTTAAATTTAGTAACAGAGGAAGATTTGGTCAAACTTGGAAGTATAATAAAATAATTGTTGAGAAATAGACATTTATTTCATTTTATTTACTGTTGTTTTTTCATATTTGCAATATCCTGCACAAGTTGTTTATGTAAGTCTTTTAGCTTGCTATTTAATTCATTCTGATGCATTAAATCTTTTTTTAATGCATTGAAATTCATATAACACCTATAGGTATCGAGTAATATTCCATCGAAGTTTGTGATTTTTAATTCTTCATGGTTTTTCTTAACACAAGATCCAGATATGTCATCTAATATATTTTGAGTGGTCGGCAATTTTGGTGCCGAGTATTTAGATGTATCCATATTTCGTTTTTTTTTTTTACTTAAAACAAACTGACACTAAATGAGTGATTTCATTAGTTGGGAACGAATTCGTATCCGTATATAAGATAATAAATAATAATGTAAGACTGTCACTAACGCATACACAATATAACAATATATAAAATTGTATTATCTTATATATCTACTCGTTTTAAAATAAACAATATATCTTGCAATATGAAGAAATAATATCTATTAGATACCTATTTGACAAATTTACATTTGACTGATTTCACTCTTCGATGTCAAGTTGTCAACCCAAGTCGTAATTTCGTAAAGCACATCTTTACACTAACGGATGTGAACTTGTAACAAATTGAAAATATGTAACAGACTGGAAGTACCTACTTATTAGTTTACAATGACAAGAAATATAATTATTAATTTTTTCACTGTTACTAAGACAAATAGATAATAAAACTTGATATATCATAAGAAAAAAATAGTATAATATAAATTATGCAAAAGATATTAAGTCCTATAAACATTTTAAAATATATAAAATAATTAGTGTATTTAGTTTTTTCTGCCGCAATATGAAGTTCTTTACGTTTATGTGTATCTACCACGAAATAGAGCCGGACAGCCCGCTAGTAATTATTAAAAGTCATTTTTGCGAATTTAATATAACATCTCGTATCTATCGATATCGATAAATGTGCTACGTGGTGCAGCTTTCAATGAGTAGCGATCACGCAAATGTCAATGGACTAAAGATTATACCGTAAATACCGCCATCTATGGTAAAGTAGCGGAACTTTTCATTAATGACATTTACTGTCATTATAGATCGTAAATACGTTCTACCGCAAAAGCAAAATAGATCTTATTTGCAACACTTCAGGGTTTATTTCCAAGTCAGTGATGTTGGCTAATTTTGAAAAATATAAAACTACCAATTAAACGAATGTTTCTATGTAGATGTATAAATGATTATCGGTTTATTTGTGTCGAATTTGGCGACAGCGGTTCCTATAGTAGTATCTTTTTAGCCGTCTGTGTATAGTAGATAATTTTGACGTATTGCAGTTCCACTCTTTTCTCTATTTCGTAATATCTACAAACAATTTAGTAACATACGGCATGGATATGAATAATCGGGATTTCAAAAACTTAAAAAACTCGTAGCTACGTGTGGTTTGCATAAGTGTAGAGAGATATAATAACAATAGTATCTATTTAATTTAAAATGGTGTGAATATATGATATTTCCAACCAAATTGCGAAATTTGATTCCCGATTCATTAGTAACGAGTCATACGCATTAACTACATAAGTCTTTTTTATTTCATTGCCCGCTATCTATACCTACTACTATTTTTGAAACAGAAAACATATTTCCTCGAAAGAAAAAAAAGATATGGCTACTAGATAGGTACGAGTCCTGGAAGGAGATCGGGTTATGTGAGATTTTTACCGGCCATAATTCTTGGGATGGCCATAATCAGTACGGATCCGCGCGGCCGTGGAATCCATGCGCACCTCGTGTCTATATTCTCATCTTGGCAGCGAGTTTCTACAGCTGGACTAGTCCCTTCGTCAAACCGGCGGAAGTGCGTTCTACCCTGCCAGTGCCTTAGGAGTGCTCAGGCGGCAGGAGTAGCAAAGAGTTCTTGTGCGACGACGTTGTGCACCGGTCTCCGTAGACATCAAAACGCGCATGAAATTTTCATGGAAGCGATTCTACCGGCCTTCGAGGTCTGAATGAGGGTAAAGCGACGAGTAACTTTCCGACTTATACAGATGCTTATCGGTCGTGATTATTTTGAAGATTATCTGTGTGAAAACTTACGAGCAGTCGTGTCGGCGACATTGCTCATGGGATAGGCGTGGGAGGCCGTAGTTTCTTTTTGTGAGACGGTCATGTTCAACAAGAAGTCTACAGGGCGGGCTTGAGAAGGCCGACCCCGCCCAGTGGAGACGATACACGGTTGATCTTCAGCCTCAAAGATCCAAAAATAAAGCCTTCCGTCCGGCGGTGGGTTCGTGCGACGGGCATTGTTTCATACGTCCACGAGGTGAACGGCAGTTCGGATATGGCCCTGGTCTGCCGGTGTATGCACCATCGAGGAATATGGGGAGGGCGAGATCATTTTTCGCCCTCTTGAGACGAGCTCCGTCGGCTACGAGCGGAACAACGCACGAGAGGGGCAGCAGATGCGCATGTGAAAGCGACCCCGCATTCTTTTCGTTTCTATGGTGATGGCGGCCATGGCCCTGTCATCAGTGCCAGTAATGAATATCCAGCCCAGCGTCGAAAGACTCAATTCGCAAATATTTGCAACCGAAATGTCCTCCGAAGTAAGCGAGCCCCTTTGTTATCATGAAACTCAACGCGGATCCGAGCAGCAATCTTTTATCTGCGTAGCAGGCGACGCTTATACCAAAGGGATGTTTAATACAATACCAAACCAAATACAATTAGTGATGAGACTTGAATAGGATTTTATGACTTGAGTCATACGAGTCCACTTTCACTTGAGTTGATTATTTTCCAGAGTAGCGAGCCAGACCGAATCACTCGAGTAAAAAATGACTGGAGTGGCATGTTTGACTCACAAAATCGAGATGCACGGAACGTGTGCGAGGTTATGCGAGGTTTTGCAGAAGCGGTCCTTCCACTAAGTTCGCAAACCCCGCAATATACGTCCTTCAGTGTCCTCGAATCGTCCTGGCCCATTTGACACAATGTCAAATGAGCGATTTTGACATTTTGCACTGTCCTGCAAATCATACCAGTTTCTTTATAATGGCAATCTCTATGCCCAAGAATTTACCGTCTCAATAAAAGTTTTAAAAAGTACAGCGCCAAGAAGAAATAAAACTTGTAATGGATGAGCCTTTTTTCTGAGTTGATTTCGGTTAATATCTATCACGACCTTATAGAAATCTAATTACTAAGTGTAAAATCCACCCTCACACACCACACAGAACATGCGGTCTTTATGTTATTGCGAGGGGTAAAATAAATTCACCACTTTGCGTTAGAGTTCAGGATATTTTTCCTTTCTAGCCGTCATTACGTGATTTTCTTCGCGTACCCCCTAAAATTTTCTGACGTACCCCTAGGGGTACGCGTACCCCAGTTTGAGAAACGCTGGAGTATCCGAAACAACTATGTATTTTGAATATTCCACATCATCATCTTAGGATGACTAAGGTCAGTGCAAGATGGGTTCCGAGAATGAAGAAATTATGGCCCACATCGTTACTGGTGATGAAACCTGGGTTCACTAGTATGAACCTGAGTCGATGGAGTGGCATAAAAAAAGCATACCTCCTCCAAATAAGTTCAAAGTGACAAAATCTGCTGGCAAGATCATGGCGAGTGGACGTGGTGTTACTATAACGGGACAGTATTACGCTTCTTTACTGGAAATATTAAAAGAAGCCATCAAGGAAAAAAGAAGAGGAAACTTGTGAAAAGGTGTGCTCCTTCTGCACGACAATGCACCCGTTTACACGTGCCATGTTTTGACAGCTGCCATTCACCGATACGACTTCAAACTATTGAACCACCCACCTTACAATGCAGACTTGTAACCCAGTGACTATTATTTATTACCAAAAATGAAGAAAGAGCTGCGTGGAAAAAAATTTGACCACGATGAAGAATTCGCAATTTCGGCCTATTTTGACACCAAAGACAAATAATTTTTTTTTTTTCGATGGTATAAACAAGTCATTTCAGAGATCTTAAAAATGTATAAGTAGATATTAGGGCGAAGGGAGAATATATTGAAAAGGAAAAATAGTTTGGTGTTTAATTCCTTCCCTCTTATTCCGCGAACTTTTAGTCCTCCTCTCGTATGTAATTTGCTGTTTTTATGCATTGTTAGGAGTAATATCCATATCCGAAATGTTACAAGCACTTTAAGCAAAATATTAAGAGAAAAAAAGAAGGACCCAATGTTGGAATATTGAGTTTATTTTCTTAAGAATATTTTACTTTAATTTATAAAAAAATACGTAGTTTTCTTTATGTTTACCTACTTATTTTTATTATAATGTAATAGTAAATTATTCTTTTACAGTGTTAAACATTTCCTCATTTATTTATTTTTTGAAATCTCATTCTTATCGAAAATATAAAGAAATAAGGACGACCAATTCTTCTATATAGATCTCTTACAGCAAATTTATTCAAATCTGCAAAAAAACGTAGCAAAGTTTTACAGTAAAAGTAATGTCTATCACATCCAAATTTCCTTAATTTCATGAGAAATAACATACTTAACAAATATTTATCTATTTAGTACAACGCGCCATCTATTGTGGAATAATTGATATCTATATAATTATAAAGAGGGACTAGCCCTCTGGTAGCGAGTAGAATAACTATATTGACATGTTTATATTTAATCCAAACTGATACCAGCGCCATCTAGTGTAGAGAACGAAGAAGCTTTATTTCTCAAAGATGGAGTTTGTGTAGCAAATAAAAAAATCTAAATGTAAAAAATAATCGTAAAAAATAACACGATTCAAATACTTAGCTCAAGTTATTTTATTTATTTTTTATAGATATCTATAAAACTTTGCTGTATGATTGAAAATGGCGGCAGGATTGATTAAAACTGTGCCTTAATTCGAATAAGAATTAAATCTAATTGAACCAATAAAGTGTATGAGAACGTATTTTTCTTATATAACTATCCCATTGAATAAAATAAGTAATTTAAGGCCAAGTGCCTGTCGAGCCACGCCAGGGTTCCGTAGTTTAGAAAAAATAAAAAAATACAATAATTAAAATAATATGTACAAAAACATGTAAGGAAAAAAGGTTGTCGCACAATAAATAGCGACAGTTGGAATAGTAATAAATAAATAAAAAAACAACTAACATGTTTATCTTAACAATTGTCAATGAAATTTGTGTGAAATATTTCTTTGTACTTTAATCTGCTATAACTCGATAATAAGCCCCGGTAGCCGTGACAATTTTCCTTTTAAATTCAGTATATGTATTAACATCATGATATTTTTCATATTTTTAGAAGCAACAGTTTAGTGGGTAGAGGAGGGGGGACACTTGACTCTAAGAAAATTTGACACTTAAAAGTTTAATATTTCGGAAACAGTCCCTCGTTCGGAAAATGGTTTTCCCACAACTATAGTATTTTTAAAAGACCTGTCCAACGATACCCCACAACATGGGGTAAATGAGAAAATAAATTTTTGGTCTCAGTTTACACATAGGGAAGTCACCCCGAAAAAAATTTTTTTTAAAGATTTTATTGTACGACTTTCTCGGCGTTTTGACTACGGACCGTTTCACTACGGAACCCTAAAAATGAAATCAACTTCAAAAAAGGTAACTAAGAAAATATTATGCAAATAAGCTAGGCACAAACCCATTACAAACATATTTTTGAAATTGTTTTGATGAAACTTATGCCGTAACCTAAGTTCAAGAAAATGTAAGTCATTAGTAAAAAATAAATCATCAAAATCAGACTATTACTTTGGGAGGTATGGCGGACAAACATACAAATATACAAACCTATACTTTTGAAATTTGGCAAACATATTTAGAAGCTGTTCTGGACTAACATAACCATATCCAAAAACTGAGCCATTCTGACAACGTACATACATACCTACACAGCGAATTGATAGCCCCCTCTAAATTTTTGGGGTTTCGTAGTCAAAACGGAACCCTTATAGTTTCGCTATGTCTGTCTGTCTGTCAGTCCGCGTTTTTGCTCCGAGGTCTTTAATACTAGAAAGCTGTAATTCGGCTTTATATATGAATTCCGCCGAGAAAGTCGTAAGTACAATAAAATTTTTAAAAGTAATACACCCTGTATTTGAATAAAGTGTAACTAAAACTCATTTTTCTCAAAGTATTAGGTATCGTTCGATAGGTCGCTTAAAAATGGTATAGGTGTGGCAAAACCATTTTTCTGAACGAGGAACTGATTCCGAAATATTAAAGTGGCAATTTTGTTTAGAGTCAAGTGTCCTCCCAATCTAACCACTAAACTGCAGCTTCTAAAATTGTGGAAAAATCATGATAGTACCTAGTACATCATGATTTTTCCACAATTTTAGAAGCTTCACAGTTAAGAGGGGTTTTATAGTTATTGAGTTATAGTCGATCAAAGCACCATGAAATATTTGGCCCAAAATTGTTACGATCAATAAAACAATATAGTTGTTGTTAAGAAATAAATTAAGTTAAAATATTTAAATAATGGATTTCCGTATATTATGATAAATACTACGGAATCCTTCATGCGCGTAGCTCGACACACTTGGCCAATTATTTTGAAATCGCTTAAAAATAAAAAAATATTAAAATAGGTCCGAGGTCCTACTGTGGTAGTACTAACCTCATAAAATATGAATACACCTATAATTATATAGGTACATATGTTAATCAGCGATAATGCAGCATTATGATGGTGAAAGAATATTTGTAATAAATAGGTGTAGTAGATTTTTGGTTTTTTCGTTACATACAGCCCTTCTTACTAAGTACATATGTATATCCAAGGCAAGAAGGCAAGAATCTTGTCTGCGCATGCCGTAAAAGTCCTTGGAGTGCGTTTTCTGTATTTCAGTATTTATCAAGAATTAAGGTATTCATTCATCCTTCGCTTAAAAAGTCCTTTGCTTATGCAGACCCTTCGGTTATGTATGTAAGTTCTGTACCTTGTACCTACCTATGTGAAATCAATAAGCAGGTATTTTTATAATAAAGGCGATTCAATGTTTATTTTATTTTTGAAATTTTTGTTCTGTTGAAAGTAACATGAAACTAAAGAACGAGGCTCAATATTCTGATACAGCAAAGTTATTTAGGTGGATAGTTTGCGGTTTCCTGCCTCAACCGCGGCCGCATCCTTCACGAGGTTGTTGTTCTCATTTATTGTAGTAAAAATAATACTTTTAGTATAGTGCATTTATTATGAATTCACATATTACAATATCGTAAGTGAAATTAATATGGCACAGTGGACACTGAAAGGACACTGTCTACAGTTGTTGAATCATATCTGCAAAGCGTCGCGCCGCTAGAGCTTTTATGTCTAAAATGTATCTCGTGTTCGGTGATAAAAGAAACCATCTTGAAGAATAATGTGGAAATAATATGGCTGCCGAGATGGCCTAGTGGTGCGAACACGTGGGTCTAGACCAAAGGTCGCGGGTTCAAACCCTGGCTAGCACCGCTGGATTTTCAAGTGCTAAATTTGTGTTTAAATTCA
>DVXP01001156.1:0-15972 GCA_018235645.1 Junonia grisea | reverse complement strand
ATGTTCACTGGAGATAGCGTAGCTTCCCAACAGTGAAAGAATTTTTCAAATCGGTCAAGTAGTTTCGGAGCCTATTCGATACAAACAAACAAACAAATATTTCCTCTTTATAATATTAGTATAGATAATTTGTATTAATAGTTTTTTTTATTAAACAACATTTTTGAATTTTCATCTGAGTATAACTGAATTTTGTTTTGTTATTATTTACATTACTTTCAATAACAAAGTGTTGTTTAATATTGATACTTGAATAACAAGTACTGTGGTTAAAAGTATACGATGAAACACATTAAAAAAAACATTTTTACAGTTCGTTTCCTTGAACTTCGAGAGAGCTTTCAGAACTGAAAAGTGTTCTATAAGAAGTTTTCTGTCTACGGATAATTAATTTAAATCCCGTCGTTCCTCACACTTTCCTTTCTCGTTTTTAAGAAGTAATAAGTGTTCTTTTTCGACACTTTTTTTGTTTGCCTTCTGGACGCTTGCACAAATCTGAGGTGACCAGTTTTGAGTTATGATATGTGTACTTGTAAGGAATTCTATTAACAATTGCTAGATAGAGGATGCTGTTAATAATAATTTTAATGATTACAAAAATAATTTTTAAAAATAAACTTTTTAAAAACAAGATTTTATTACCTTTTTATAAAAAGTTCAAAATAATTTCAAACTAAAATCTATTTAATTTTTTGTACTATCCCGTTTCTGCTTTTGCAAATCCTTTCACCAAAGGTTGTCTGTTAGAGGTTGCTTAAGCAATAAGACCGCCTGTTCACGCCCTTATTCCCTTGTCTTTTTTGTAATTGTTCTCTTTATTTGTATGTCCTTTTATTTTGTGTGCATTAAGTATTAATAAATAAATAAATAAAAGCGTGCTACATTATGACGAATCATCAGAAAAACATTCAGTTCGTTAATTCATTTATTCAGCGAATTCGTTAAGTACTTTAGCGTTGCATCAAATACTAAAATCCAGCATGTAAAATATAAAAATTCACCAATCACACGCATTTTCGTTCTATATCAGTCGATTGTGGTTGATCGATTAAGACGATCTCTTAAACTGCACACTAATTGAGTTTCTGCTCGTTGCCGAGAGATGGCGCTGATTCAATCCCATAAAAAAATAATATATCGTTTATTTTACTATGATCGAGTAGAGCGAATAACTCGTATTAAACACAGGTAGCCTGTTACTGACTTGTTATTTTTATAAAAAGTAAAAAAATTGTATGTAGTAAGCTATTAGGAATACACGATTGGGTGGTTGCCTAGCGACGGTTGTTGATATCAGGACAGAGGACATAGCGATATAGGGACAGAACATTGTATGGAGGACTGGAATAGAGACATGTATAATTAACAGTGGTTGTATTATAATTCCCTTCTGAACTGTTTCTAATAGTTTAAAAGCTTTTCACAGGCCAGGTTTTAAGTATTTTCGCAATTTAATAACATTCATTTGGTCCGTGTGAAGCTGGAGTAGTTCGTGTATAATATAGCGCATCATTTCCTCATGTGCATGATTATTGGAATATGCTAATAAACTACGTGTCGGTAGTTCGTACGACGAGCTTAAACAACAGCCTGGAGCAAATATATCAACAAAACGGTATTATTGGATCATTTTGCAATAAAACGTTACTATTTTGATAGAAAATACGCGTTTCGGTTCCTATTGTTTGTACCTGTACTAGTTCACACTATATACGCTATTTAATTTTTTTTTCAATTGTTCACACTCATATTTAAATGTAATATGGCAAAGTTTTTTCTCTGTTTCTATTTCTGTCTCTGTTTCTTTACCGTCTTAAAAAATATGTAGCCTACGCAGTTTTTTTTCTTTTTTTTTTGTAGAACTCTATGCAGGATTATGAAAAAATACTAAAGTGGATATAAATTTTACTACTACAATAAGAATCGGATTAACACTTTGGGGTCAAAAGATGGCAAATTACATCCTTAATTTTATTTATTAGATTTTTACTTTTTGAGACATGCTGTATAATACGATACTTATACCAATTCCTCAACTTGTATCTGTCAGTTTGTTGCGATTAACCTCTGGAACGACGGGACTGATTTCGACGGGGCCTTCACTGGTAGAGAGCTGACGTAATAAAGAGGACCATAGGCTAGATTATTTAAACGGAATGAGGGTTCCGCGGGAAGAAAAGAAAAACATTAAAATCGATTGACGCGAACAAAGATGCGAGCAGCAATTAGTTATAAAGAAACACCGCCATCTAATACACTTGTCTTATTACTGATGAAATTCGATAGCAGTATTTCCCCTGGCATCATAGATCATTCCCTCGCGCACCGGGGGAATGACATTATGACAAATGAAAACGTATTATCATTCATATCAGATATTTATCATATTTATCTGATACTGGATACCTGTGACTTAGTTTAAATTAAGATTAAATTGTAGGCATTTTTAACCGACTTTTAAAAAGGAGGAGGGTCGCATTCGACACGTATATCTTTCGTTATTTATTTCTTGATTTTGCCATTTATTTACAGATTATGAAATTACTATTTCAATAAGGGTTTTGCATTTTTAGTTGTACTGATATTTAACGTAACACAGTCTGTACATATTCCACTGCTGGGCATAGGCCTCTTCTCCTATTAGGGAGAAGGTATGGAGCTTAATCCACCACGCTGCTCCAGGGCGTATTGGTCGATATACATGTGTCAGAATTTCTTCCGGCACATGCAGGTTTACTTACGATGTTTTCCTTCACCTTCAAAAAACAACAAAAGTGATCTAATAATATAAAAAGTTCATAATACTGACATTGCATGAAAGGTCAAGAATGATATAAAAATATCTATGTAGGTATGTCCATTATTCATAAAATAATTAATTTTCTCTAGCGTTTTGCATGAGGCTAATATTTTCTATGAAGGTTATAAACTACAGGGCACCCATTCAATTAGACGAATTGTCTTCTAAAATAGATGTTTATAATTAATTAATTTTAATAACATTAAAAAGCACTGAGTTCTATTCATCGTCTGCGAAGGTATTATTTTAATTTTGTTAAATTGACTAGGTACTTACACTTTTTAACTTCACTTACACTTTTTAAAATTAAATAAAGAAATCTTTGGTACCAAACTAAAAGTTTATTATTACTATTTTTTTAAAGAGGATTTTTTAAATCGGTTCTAATGACGAAGTTATGATATAACAAACAAAACATACGCACCGAATTACAAATCTACCCCTTTCTTTAAATTCGGTTGTAAAAAAAATATAATCCCACCGCTACCAACATTAAATACATGTAACGCTATAACCATATTTATCAACTGCATATAAAAACACGATCTCAATTAAAGATACATCAAGACACTCTTTAATAACCGCACAGAGAATCAGATACGGCGACCCACATACAATACAATGCAAAAACATAGCACCTGCCAACATTCAAAAGAAATAACCACATAACTTATAAGTCATTTGCATTAATATACACAAATCAATGATATGGAAGTGTCTGTGTGTAGCAGCAGATGTGGACCTTTGTGTTAAGCGGGTGTGAATGTTAACTAAAAAGTGTTTAAATGTTATTAGGAGCAAAATGACTTTTAAATATTTTAGTGTGACAGTAACTCTGTTTATTGTACCAATTTTCATGCCTAAGTGGCACAAGTAATTTTGATATACATTGGATTATAAAGATGCGACGCAGGCAACTTTTTGTCGCGAGAGCAGTGTACCTACGTTATACCGCAACCAGCAGATCTAAAGAGAGCTAAATCAAAAATAATCTTATTAGTAAAATCGATATAAGCTCAATAGTTATAAGAGTAATTTTCCCGTATTTGAATTCTTTGAGTTATGTCCGATTTAGATCTGGGATTGCGATATGTAATAGAAATTTAAACTTAGAACGCTGAACCCAAAGCTTCTTCAAAAATCCTCAAAATAAAATATTCCACACAAACAAAGCCAAAGAACCGACTCGTCAAACAAAATCGTGACGTAAGAGTCATTTACTCATTTGCATACTATTAATATAACGCTACCGAATGAAGAATCGCTCGATTACGCGAACAATTCCAGAGGAGGGTGGAACACTTAATTCGGACGGTTAATACGTGTCACGATGATATCCGGACGGATGAGCCTATTAAATCATATAAACGTGGCCAGGGACCCCTAACTGTAAATGAGAGGGACAAGGGATAAGCGTAAGCGATTTCTGGAGGGGCAGCGGATGCGCATGCGAAAGCGATCCCGCGGCCTCTCCATTAGCGTGCTGATGGCGGCCATCGCAGGGGTTTTAGTGAGTGCAATTTCATATAACCCACCCGGAAGTCAGGTATCTATGAATCCTGCGTCAACAAAAAAAAAAGATGTACGTGATTTAATATCGTACCAGAACAGAAAAACTACTATGGCCTAGTGAGAACACGTCAATGTAATCAGAAGGTTGCGGGTACAAACGCTGGCTAGAAGTGCTGAATTTTCAAGTGATTGTATTTAAATTCATCTCGAACTAGGCGGTGAAGGAAAATATCGCGAGGAGACCTGCCTGTACCGGAAGAAATTCTGATATATTATCAACTATCCCGCAGTGGAGCAGCGTGATGGATGGATGGATGGATGAAGGCTATAGCCTTCTCCCTAATATGAGAAGAAGCCTATGCTCAGCAGTGGGATATGTACAGGCTGTTACTTTTTTACTTTACTATAATAGAACCCGTTCGTAGAATCGTCCAAGTAGTGTAGATAAAATATTTTTCCTGTACTAAGCCATTTAGGTCAGGTTAGGCTAGTTACTACTTTTTATCGTACGTGCTACGATTACACATTTTTGTTTGTTTTTTAACTCTCTTTTTAAAAAAAAAAAACATTTCTTTAAATTTATGGTTTACGATAAACTACTATAACTATTATTCTATAATACTACTTTCAACTGGGAATGTTTATTCATACTTGTTATTATCTCATCAAAGTAAAAACCAGTAATATAGGTTTAAAAAGTTTTTCAAGTAAACTAAATTTAGTTTACTTGAAAAACGTTTTAAAACCTATATTACTGGTTTTTACATAAACGAACATCAAAATTTAAAATACGCAATTGCGTATTTTAAATTTTGATGTTCGTTTCCACTTTTATAAAAAGGAATACTGAGTAAGTATTATTTTAACCATCATAGAGGTTTTAAACATAGTTATGCTTTTGCCCTATATTACGGTAAAAAATACTTACAGAAATAAACTATGGTGCTTGTTAGAACCCACTTTGATAATATTTTTACGCTGAATTTATTTTGCGTAGTTAAATAGAGCTTTTAAACTAAATAGTGAAAGCGTAAAGTGTTTTTACTATTAAAATACTTATTCCATTTTTTATACAAATTATAATGAAAAGGGTTTCTTTTACTCTATTCATTACAATTTGAATATAACTTGCTAAAATAGCATTCATATTCATGATGTCATGTATTCTTCTGACCGTGTTTATATTACTGAAATTATTTAAAGAAAATAGCTGATTATGAAAAAACGTTTTCGCGTAATTGTGTATCCCTAAATCCCGCGTGTCTGTGCTCGACTTAAATTGCTATTCCAAAGTATCTATTGACAACGTATCTGGTAATTCACCTAGTTTAAATTAAATTAAAAAATCATTTAACACTCTTTTGGCTAACCTTTACTTTAATAAGGGAAATTAAACAAATATTTTAATATAAACTCTATCGCCTTACACTTGGACCACACGCTGTTTCATTATCGACCGTTGAACGGTACTCGCGAAAAAAATTAGCCGAGCGTTAAAACGAATGATTCGGAGATATCATTATTATTGTTTTATATGACGGTCTAGGGTAGCCGTTACTTCCTGACGACGTAATTTGTGTATAAATATTAAAAATCTCCTAGTGTCTATTGGCAAAGATGCTTAAAAATATTTATTTTGTTTTTCTTATTTTTTTCGGGCTACTATGCTGGTACTGGTGTTTGATGGGGTCTCTGGATAGTTTAAAAATACAACTGGACCTGGAAGATGGTGCTGGTATTGGAAACGACAACGTTCGTCGATTTCGTTGGTAAAGCAGTTGTGGATTTAATACAAGTGCCGTCCTAGGCCCTTTACAGGCCGCACCTAGTATAAAACTAAAAGGACGACACCAGCTTTTCCCTATCATAGATATAGCAATTTTGCTAAAATAAAGTTCGTTCACCTCCTTTCCAATTTTGCCGCCCTAGGCCCGGGAACCATGGGCCTATAGGTGCCCTTGTACAACGCCCTTGATGATATGTATTAAATAATAAGAGAACCGCAAGCATAACTCTTTTCCCAGTTTCTTTTGTTACTTTCTAAGTTTTACCTTATTTCCTATTCCTGGCAATACATTAGCCCCCTCTGGCATCGCAAGGTCTATGAGCGGTGACTACTTGACATCAGATGACCCGCATGATCGTTTGAGCACTATTTTTACCATGAAAAACGGTTTTTTTTTTGTTAAAAATCTCAGTATTAAGTATGCAGACTCCGGTGCTAGATATTTACGCCATTGATATCTATTCTATTATATATAGAAATATTGAAGACAGCAAATTCGATTTTGTAACTTAATTTTTTAACCATAATAATTAAAAAAATTACCTTTACAAAGATTTAATTATTTTTTTTTATGGGATAGGGCGGCAAACGAGCTGACAGATCACCTGATGGAAAGTAAACGCTGTCGCCCATGGACACTTGCAACACCAAAGGAGTTACAAAATGCCTTGCCGGCCTTTTAGGGGGTATGGAGGGGGAATAGGGAAATTAATGGGGAAGGGGCGGGGAATTAGGCCTCCGGTACCCTCACCCACGTCGCGAAACACGACGCAAGCGTCATTTTACGCCGGTTTTCTGTGAGACCGTGGTATCACTCCGGTCGAGCTGGTCCATTCGTGCAAATGCATGGCTCTCCCACGGTAGATTAATAATAAAATCTTTTCAGTTAATTATCTACAAATCCTGACCCAAGAAATACATTACATTACGGTGATAAATGTTTCAGTGGGTACTTTGAATAATCCGAGACAATAGTTCACTAATATATTTAAATAGGTATTAAGAAGATCATTTACAAAGTACCTTTAAACGAATAGGTATTAAATTTTTAATCCTATTCACCCTAATGTCCCGTCTATCGATTCCTTGAATTTCTACAAGTAATAAGTGTCATAGACTTTTGCAAGCAATCCTTATACTATGCCGCACATTGTAAGAATTTTTTGTTTGAAAATGTTGAAGCAAATTGTAAGTGACTGCATTTAACCGCCTTTACAATGTTGTTGTGTATTTGAACCGTCTATGTATGTTTTTTAGTTCGAAACTTGCTCAAAAACTGCTTACTCTGACTTTACTCTATACTTTGTTCGTTACTTAAATGCGACGACCTCCGTGGCGCAGCGGTCAATACGCCTGCCTGCGACGTGGAGGCCCCGGGTTCGATCCCCGGCCAGGTCATGATGGAAAACGATCTTTTCATGATTGGCCTATGTCTTGGATGTGTATTTATATATGTATTTATTATAAATATAGTATCGTCGAGTTAGTATCCCATAACACACGTGTGATTTGTCCGTGTATATTTATTTATTTATTATTATTTATTAATAGTTGAAGATAGAGTTAATAAAAGTTTTGTTTATTTTACATTAATAATTAAAGATGTAGATAATCACAACGTGGTAATGTAATAAACCTATAATAGACACCATAAAAATTATTACATATAAATTTACACGAAATTAAATACCAAGAAAAAAACACCATTATTACCAAGGTGCGAATATCTCCAACTCGGCGATTCGTTCGGAGTTTTCTTATAAGAAAA
Organism: Junonia grisea; assembly: GCA_018235645.1. NCBI lineage: Eukaryota > Metazoa > Arthropoda > Insecta > Lepidoptera > Nymphalidae > Junonia > Junonia grisea. The sequence continues at coordinate 8,106 of DVXP01001156.1, read as the reverse complement.
TAATGAGTTGCGAAGTTTTTTGGATTTCAAGAACGCAATAATGTAGGATTCCTGTCTTTCAACTTCGATTACATTCGCCGCGAATCGAGAAGATATTTATTCGAACTGATATAAATATATGATGTTATTTTTGGTTTGTTAATAAAACTTAGTAAAATTGGCTGAACTTGTATGTTATGTATAATGTTTAGGTATTGTATGTACGTATGTGTATGTAATGTAATGTTAAAAATATATGGTTATTGAATAGAAATAAATATAAATGAAAAGGAAGTACTACACTCTCCAAGAAAACTGGCATTAACAAATCAAATATTTATTTTGCTATAATCCGCTCAAACGAGAAGACTTCTCAACTGACCGTTGTAGAGGCAACATCTCCTGAGGATGCTCCGGTGTCGGAGTGAAACGTATGTAGAGTGTCTGTGTGTACATCATACCAGACAGATTTATACTGTTTTAAAATATTTGATTTGTTTGCTTTCTACTGTAATCAACCCAAGTATGTACAAATGAAATCGGAATCGGAAAATAATTGAATGAAGTAAATTAAGTAACTTTTTCAAACGATTTATTTATCCCTGACTCAAGAAGTAAGTATAAGTTTGACGTGTTTGACGTGTGAGTCCATTAAATCGTACCTCTAATACGAAAGGCCCGACTTTGATGCGACGTTTTATGTACGAAAGCTAATATAATAGATCAGAATCCTAGTGTTTAATGTCACAACGCTGTATTTTACGGCACAATGACATGAAAGTCCATAGTAATGTTTTTCAAGTCCTCATCTCGTGTCGAATACATTGATTTCAGTTGCCAAACCTTAAATCTATAGGCTCTGATGACTTTTAAGCTATGAATGACTCATTAATAGAATATGAATAAACAAAGAGGCAAACGTAATTACTATATAATGTATGCCTATATTATGGAGTACAAACAAATTGCCTAAAGCGATTTTGCCACTTGAGATATACCAAGTAAGATATTTAGAGGCCAGCTGTGAAGACGCAAAAGAACAAAATGATAAATAAATTAATGTAAACTACCTACTTCATATGATATACCTACGAGAAATGATGATGAAATGATACCTACGTAGATACAAATTTAAAGCTATAAAATTTAGCTTTGTTCTTTTGACTTTGTGGAATAAAGTGCCTTAATAATTTTTGAATTTTACTTTTTAAATATAAATTTCGTTCTCTCAAGTATAAAGAGATTTTAAGTTATACTCACACTTAGGTATAATTTGTGGAACCTGAATGGAAGCATATTGGCAAAACTTTAAGACATATACTTAAAAAAGCATTTAGAAATATATTTCTTCAGAAACAAGTTTACAAGTATTTTAGCGAGCGTTAATTTCGTGTATCTAATAACAACTTTGCCACACCCCCATAATAGCTTGGCGTTACGAAACCACAACAAGTAGCCTTTTACACATTGATTAGCGCGTACCAAGGCTGAACAACCAAAACATATTAAATTCATTATAAAAAATAAGGAGTCAATTACCCAGCTTTCGATAGTAAACAACTATGAGAACGAAGAATCAAAGACCTATGCACCGTACACTAATCATAATATAAACGCCATTATGCGAAAATGGTTCGCGGAATTCTTATCGTAATTGGCAAAGAATTAGAGGTGATATTCGCGTGTAGGTGCGAGATGAATTGCGTCAATGATTGGGAATGCAAAAACCGGACTCACAGTTCGCCCCACCAAGTCGTCGGCGTATGAAGTTACGGGGTCTGTCATTGCGAGTCTGCGCTGTGGTGGAAGATGGCGGCCTGTCGCTCGCCGGGCTGTTTTCCCGCGGTTTTTCGGTCGTTTTCCGTAACTTGAACCTGTTGGTGCCTCTGTACTTGTTGGTGGTAGTTTCGACGGTGGTGCCCTCTGTGTCCGCGACTTCGGGAGGCGCCGTCGCTTTTGTGCGCCGCAAGAACGGTCGACGCTCTTTGGCCGCCTGTTGACAATACACACTGGGTTAGTATTACGCATTTAATTTCACGTTTATTATTTATTAATGCTAGCTATAGTATTTATAATAGTTTACAGTATAATTATAAATAAGTAATGTTCCAAATATAATTGGAGTTTTAGTCATAAAGGTAGAGTTACAACTTTATAATGTAAAGCACACATATGCGCTATTTATGGAATCTAGTAATTTCCATCGCGACTTTAAAAATAGTAGATACCTAAAGTAAATTTATACAAGTTATACTAACTTCTTAACATAATGTAACTTCCAAAGTAATTCTTTATAGGAGTGTAGAACCTCAAAGCTTCGCAACAAGAATATTATTAGGTTGAATAAAAATAATCTAAAAAAACTATCATTGCGAACATCAAATAACCTTAAACGTGTAGTAAATATTTAAAATAATTATGCATATTATATTCGAAAGTCTGACTAAAATAGTTCATTACCTTGCAGAGTACTAACGCTAATAAAATATTAAATGTAATCTATCCGTTAATATCCGTTAATATTATCTCTAACAGCGTAATGATACTTTCAATAATAATTTTATCGGATATTCGCTACCAGCTCCGGCTTTGCACAGATGCAATATACTCGTAGCGTTTAACTATTTTATTTTTATTTTCAAGTTATATAATTCTGTAATAAATTAATTGAATCTATTTCGAAAGGCTTACATAGATGTTATATTTGAAATATTCGAATTTTCCGGCTTTTCTTTACTTCAAAATGTGATGACTGTATGTATTATGCCCATAAATCTTTCTCTTGAGAGACTATCTATTACAGAGAACTGCATTTAAATTCGTTAATTCATTTGAAAGATCTATCTTAACATATAGCAAATTTAATTTTATACTTTGCAAATAAAAATATAAACAATATACGAGCCTAGTATACCTACAAATAGATTAAATTGAATATAGACACAGATTAGAATCTTGTCGAGTATCCTGTAGCTGCGGTTGGCCTGCGGTTAGGATTGCGATTCAATAATATCATGAGGAATAATATCATGAGGTTATAAATGTAAACTAACTTATATTATATGTACCTTAATAATAAGTAGGTATTCTTATTTCTATTTGTTCATTCGTTATTGAAATAAATGAATGTTTATTTGAATTTACGTTTGCTAGCTAGATGGGTATTCTTTGTACATGTTATACCTAATATTTTGGAAAAAATAAGTAATTAGAAAAATATCTTTACGTTATTGTAGAGTTGCATGAATTTAATTATTAAACTTTAGTTTTGTTCATAATTTATAAATATATCTTCAAAAATATAGCTGCTTCGTTTTTCGCCAGTTTTACTAATTTTTTGGTCCAACGTGAACTTATTTACGCTCTACGTTAGGTTAAATAAGTTTTTTACAAAATGCGTGTATGAGAAAAAATTAAAAATAAATAGTAATTATAAGTATCATAACTTGTGTAATGTATAACATTAACGTATAACAATAATCATAATATGTAGTTATTTGTTCTAATATATGTAGTTTTCGATATCCTACTCAAAAATTTTTTTTCAAAACTTAGTACTACCTACTCACTTACTTATTTTACTAACTTAGATCAATGAAGATGTGAATCAAAATTATTTGAATAACAACAAAGACTTTATTATTATTAATGCTGTAAATATTATTTTATTCCATAAAATATCTCAACCTTTCGTATAAAACAGAAAACTCGGTCTGTTTGTTATTGTATTTATTGATACACGTTTGCCAGCGGAAAAATAGCAGTATTCTAGAATAGACAAGTTATTTACCAAGGTTTCTAAAAAAATGAAGCCTTTAACCGTCACAGTTTTTATTTAATTAACACTTTTGTGGAACTATGCAAGATTTTGAAAAAAATACTAAAATCGATATAACTTTTAAACTACAAAAAATCGGTTAACAACTTTTGGGGTCTGAAGATAGAAAATGACCTCACCTTCACCCCTGTTCGATTTGATCCACACTTTCTGGGACACCCTGTATATATATATTTTAACAAGTAACAACACTTTGAATATCTGTTAATGTGTCTTCGAACATTACAGGTGTAGGTATGTAATTTTTGCGGGTGAAATGAAATGTAATGAGATGAGATGAGATGAAATGAAAGATGGAATGGAACGGAATGGAATAGAATGGAATGGAATGGAATTATTTCAAAAATTACAAAAAAATAAGCTTGAAGGTAAGAAACTTGTCGTATTATCTGGGCAGTAAAATGAAGGTATTATCACGAGTAAGCTTTTTCATTTTCTTATTTTTTTTACAAAATATTACTTCCTCGAAGCTGTATTAACTACTTTACGCTAATCTTCTTTGTAAGCGTGTTTTTACTTCAGCTAATAGATAGATTTATGAATGATGATAATGTATTCTTCGAAGTCTGCAAACTAAAATATCAAAGCATTTATTAAAATTTTCAAGAAGACCACATTTTATCGGGTCCAAAGTAGAACGGAGGATAATGGATAAAAATGCTTAACGTAATTACAAAGTTTCTGTCATTTAAATTTCGGGAGTTTGTTTCGAGAAGATACTATTCTCAAGTATGATAATGACTTTAGTTAAATTCCAATGAGTTCGTAGCAACCCCAGGACATAATTCAGAAGCATGTAAGAAATAAGTTCGCGTGTTTCGAATCCTAATGACTTCGAAGATTCGTATCCGAACAAAGCGAGAGAACTGCGATATCGCGAATTTCTTGAAATGTTACCATTATCTGAACTCAGATATCTATCCATACTTATAAATGATATTGAAATGTTGGTTTGTTACATCAAAATGAAAGCTTTTAACTGAATACATATATATGAATATTTTTTCGACAATTACCTTAAAAGATCAAGATTTGAAATATTGTATTAAAACTGTAAGTACCTATGTCAGCGGATTTAACACAAGTGGTGTCCTAAGCCCTAATTCACATGGCGTTCCTTAGCTTAGCCATCCTCTATGAGACATATACAAATTAAGATAAAAAAGATCGTCCGCCTTATTTGCAACTTTGTCGGCCTAGAAAAGCTGATTTTGGCGCCTCTAAAAATCTGGCGCCCTAGGCTCGGACCTCACGGGCCTATGTATATTTGAGAGGTGTCTTATATATATATATATACAGTTTCTTTGGCGGGTCGATGTCAACCTTGAACTGGATGATAGAGTGGCCGATATTTTGAAAAACCGGTATTTTGAAATTTTTAGAAAAACCAGAATAACTCATAAATTGTGTAAATTTTGTTTAAGGCAAGTTGCGTTTATTTTGTTCCTCATAGGCCACTCTATCACCCGGTTCAAGGTTGACATCGACCCACCAAAGACCCTGTATTATTTCTAGAACCGTATTTAAAGAAATTTTTACATAAACATTTCTTCTTTTCTGTGAAGATTGAATAAGAACAGATTCTAGGAAATAAAGAAACTCGAGGGGAAAATGTTTGCTTTCAAAAAGTTCTAGAACCTTGTTCTTACTTAAGCACTTCCTTATCCTTACTTTATTTATTTTTCTATTATTAATGAGAAACTTATTTTGTACTTATTTTGTTTTGTTCTACTTTCACGCTATAACTACTTTTACCGATTGATGTAAATTTTTCCAGGTATGAAGGAAGAAGCATAAATTAAGTAATACAACACTTTTTATGTTAGAAAAAATACATACTCCATGCGTGTGGAGCCGCGGGAAAATCTGGTATTAGAATATATAGAAAAATAGCAAATGGTAACCGGCACATCCCTTCTAATTTCCCTAAGGTGTGGCACCAATACAAATTTCTTTGGTTACTATTTTTATACGATTGCCATTTAACTCTGCGATCTTTCAATCGCCTGGAGAGTATTCAGAGATAAATAATTTTGAAAGGAATAAATATGTATTTTTATTTCATTTTATGTTATAGGTTTCAACCGAAAAAAGGAAGGTGGTTCATTATATCTACATTTTTTTTGTTGATGTTTTTGTAAACTGTTGTATTGTTGGACAAAAATATCTTTTTCTGTTATAGTGTAATATTTAGCGTTTATTTACTTGTTTACTGCTTATATAAGATTTAGAATTTCTCTTGATGATGTCGATGATCATATTGGTTAAATCACAATGCTTATCTTTGTCGATGATCATAAAATATTGGGAAACAAATAGATGCACAAGAAACTCAAAAATATTTGTCTTCATTGATCGCTTCGGATAAGTTTGTAACGTCTTCGTTTTTACGATAGAACCAAATATAAAATAATATCTACTAATACTACAATTACAGACAAAATTGACACAGAAGAAGTATCGTTGAAACTAATATGATCTTATCTATCATACTCAGAACATAAGTGTACAGGGTTAATACTGAATCGAGATTAATATAAGAAGGCAATTAGTCAAGTATAATTTCAACAAGAAATGGTATTAAAGGTCGAGACAAAACAAGGGCACTACACCTAATGTAGGATACCTACATAAGTCTTTATCACGCGTTATGAGTACAGTAGTTAGTAAACCGTATTGGACCGAAAAAGAGTTCAAAGAAAATATACCTAAAAACATTAAACTTAATATTAATAAATTATGGACATCTCTATTATTAAAATCTTGTTGTAGTACAGCCTCAAACAATATATCGTCATAATTGGGCTCCTTTTTGACATCGCGTCACTAGACAACACGTCAAATCACGTGATACCGCGTGCCGTTACACGCTCGGCCGAGCTGGTTGTCATGCTGTCTCACCATTGTACTCGTAACGTGTGGTCAAGGCATTACATACATATACCTATCACACATCATTGCAATTATCATAGATATACATTTACTTCAAAATTACATTTTAGATAATATACTTCGACAGTTACAAGTATTTCAAGCGGAGGTCAGACGGCAATCGCTCTGCATAAAAATCAGCAACCTGTCAAAACTTAGGCTAGAATAAAGCAGACCCTGGCTAAGTCCGGGAAATATGGAAGAAGTTATAAGTATTTGAAGCATAAATTATTATTGAGCTGATTTTGAATCCAATTTAAAAAAATAGAAAAGAAACGAACGATTATTATGATATAGAATCAAATTAATTTTTGGTTTAAATAATTTTTCAAACAAAAGTCGGCAATATAAACTGAAGGTCACTATTATTCCCATAGAATATTAAATCTTGATTTAAGTAAGTGGATTAATTAAATTTAAGTGGGTTGATTTTTATATCCAAAAGTTCAGATAATCTTTTGTTGAAAATAAAAAACGTAAATATTTTTAGTAAAAAATAGGAGTGATTTATAATATCGTGTCACAAGGAAAACACTACAGTTTACATGACTAATATGTTGGAACTCAACGGGGGCGATACATTTTGTCACTACGAAATACTTTTTTCACAAAAAACGTCTCACGCAGTCTATCTTTAGACGGTTACCGCAGCTGTCATATCAGAATCCAACCGACCGATTCCGCCAAGATCCTTTACTCTTGATCTTGTATTTACACATATGTTCGTGTCTAGTGTGCGAGGACTCGTAATGCTGACAAATCGTTGGTTGTGCCGCGTGCGATGATTCACGAGCATTGGCGTTCTGCCAAATCCGTGGCCATATTTGAAATCCGCCAATGTTTGATCCAAGGTTGGGTTGTTTTGTTGTTTTATGCCTGCTAATGGTTTTATAAGTCGTGATAAATTGTTCGTATTAGACTTAAAATGTTATTAATGTGAGGCAAGCGAACTAATCGCACAGTACTATCGTTATCGTATTTCAGTCAATCAGTATTACAAATTTACAGAAATGCCAAAAACTAGCTTTTTTGTGTAGTTATTCCACCCCTCAATGCGGTTTTACTTTGGACAGTTTTTTGATTATCGCCTGGAAACTCTATTAAGATTACTCTATACCAAATGCATTTGCATTTCTATGAATTAATTTGATCTATTTAACTTGTCGCTTACTTTTATTTACTTAAATATTTTCCTTGAAATATTACACACCATTGCATCCCTATAATCAAGGTATTATCTCTATAATCAAGGTGTATAATCTATTCAATATTCAATATTTAATTCTAGTCTAATGGTTACTGGCTTGCCCTCTGGGTTGCGGAGGTCAGACGGCAATCGCTCTGCGTAAAAATCAGTA
>DVXP01001155.1:0-15972 GCA_018235645.1 Junonia grisea | reverse complement strand
TTCATTTTTAGAATCAGGGGGCCAAATATCTATAGAATAGCCTTAAAGTTAAGAAGAAAAATTTTTTTGTAGGTATGCTTATATATTAACTGGAACTGTTCATGTTTATGAGGTACCTACAGTGACGTCTTTCCGATTACAATTATTTCATTCGTGGTTCGCGTGCTTTATACATATGTACATGTTAATATCCCGTAAATCCTGTATTTACATATTTTGTTATTTGACGATGAAATTGCGATTTCGACTGTTCGTACTAATGGAAACTGTTGTGTTTAACGCGTAACTGTATTTTTTATCAGCGATACGAGCCGTATATACAATTATAGTTATATCAGTACAGTGATCTTTCCTCGACCTTGCGGTTAACATGCGTCCGATAAAAGAATTTGTCGCGTATTTGCGCCGGTCCAACATTACGTTTTAATGAACAATTATAATTTCCAGCTGTTCATACGAATTATATGATCAGTTTTACATCGCCAACGATGTGCGCTGTCGAAATAACAAGGTTGTTATTTAATTTGAAATATAATTTTATTTTAATATTTTGTTTATAGGAAGAGTTGGCGCAATAATATTTCGATATCAATTAATTTCCCTGAAATATATATAGCAGTGTTCAATTTGTTATTTTTTCTCTCGTTTAGATCGCGGTCGGTCGGAGCACGAGGGACCATACTATCGACGTGGACTTGAGTTTAGAGGGCCCGGCGGCGAAGGTGTCGAGGAAACAAGCGACTATCCGTCTGCGGAATAGCGGGGACTTCTTTATGTCCTCGGAGGGAAAACGACCAATTTTCGTCGACGGGCGGCCGGTGTTGCAAGGGAACAAAGTAAAACTCAATCACAACAGTGTTATTGAGGTATGACTATTTTTATTTTCAGTAAGAGCGGCATTCCTTTCAGTACATATTAGATATTTTAAATCGATGAATCGATTCCTTAAAATATTAACAAATGTGGAGGTTAAACTTAATTATATTAATTATAAAACTTAATATTAAAATAAGGTGGCCGATAGACGACATGTTATATCTACTAATTTTATTAAGAATCTGATATAACTATAGAAAGTATTCTGTATTCTTTAGGACTTGTAGGACTTCATCTTTAAAAAAATATACATGCACGAGTAGATAATTATTAATTTGACGTAGTTTTGTATATTTTCATACACATTATAAATTGAGCACATATTTATAGATTAGGATCAAATCAAAAAGGGATATAGTAGAGGTCATTTGCCATCTTTTAAGGCCAAGAGCCTTAATCCAATTTCTAATAAATTTAAAAGTCATCTATAACCATTTCAGTATTTTTTCATGATCTTACCGAGAGTTGCACAAAAAATTATTTAAAAAAACTGAAAGTTCAACATTGTTTTTTTTTCAATATAATTTAACTTGACAAATAATCTACAAATATTGGGCTATTCATGATAAATAAGAATAAAAAAAAATAAGAAAGAAAGAAAGAATGAAATAAGAAATAGAATTTAGGTATATGAAAAGTTGTAGATTTTCAAATGAATGCTACGGAAAAAAATCATATATGAAAAAAACTTAATTACGTATTACAAAAATACTTATTACTCATTTTGTCATCTTTATTAATTTAGAAGTAAGTTTTTAGAATGTACTGTCAGTGGTTAGTATATTTTTCGTAGCATTCATAACAAAATTTTGGGCCCTCGTAATTAAAAATTAAGTTGATTTTTTTTTTGTATAATTTTTTTTAATAAGTATTGGTTTTCTTTTGGGCAATCTTGTAGATTTGATGATATCTCAAATCTACAAGATTGATCCCGTTCAGGGTTTTTCTCTGCTTCGACTTATTAAAAATAAACTTTAATTTTACCAAATAATTTTTATTATTTACAGATAGCAGGGCTCCGTTTCGTGTTCCTGATTAATCAAGAACTGATCAGCGCGATACGACAAGAAGCTGTAAAAGTGAACATACCTGTGTAAATTAAACAAATAAAGGGTCGATTAAATAAAATAAAGCATTTTTATTTAGAACACATTTATTTGGTCAATTTTAAAACAATTTCAAAACTAGGTACCACTCAAAAACAATATTTCTATTAAACGAAACCCTTGCACATCGCTCACAACATATCACTCAATATTATGTATATTTAGAGCAAGTGTGGTTGATAATATAACGTCTATCACGAAACACTATCACGTGCGTTACTGGCATAATAAGATATGCATTAACATTAAACGTCGAACAAATACTTAATATTAATTAAAATTAGGTATAACCGTAACCCTTAATGAAGGTGCTGTAACCACAGTAAAATATTTATTCAATAACAAATTCCCAACAAGTGCAGAAAACTCAACAATCCACTCAACGGTGCGTAACAAACATACTAAGAAATGAAAGATCATCGAGTGTCACAATAAATAATTCCTTATTTCAGTCATCAGGACCCATTTACAAATAACATTCCGCTAACGTATATTATTTAACCTTCAAATTATAATTTTTTCCTGGCTTATACTTAGGTAAAGTGAAATAAAAAGAAAAATGTTAAAATTGCTAAAATATATAAAACAGAGTTAATTTTTCATTAAAATCATTTTTAACGTTAGCAATATCTTTGTACATTTCATTTTATAATCATTTATTTACTTATTAAATACGAATACCCACCTTATAAAATAATAATAGTATAAAATCTATCATAAATTAAAACAGTCGTATCCAATGTACAAACAGTTCTGAAAGTAAAATCTACTTATAATTATTCTCTTACACATTACACTACGAAGGCAATTCTTGCACATAAAAGCACATTTTTGGTATATTCATATAACACCCTGTATATAATATAAAAATAGCATTTTATAGAAACATGGTTGAGGCACTTTGGCGCCGAAACTTTAAAAGGAGCTTTATTGAGATCATGGCTCTTAGAATTTTAAAATTTTATTTCTTTTATTTCAAAGCATCTCAGAAATCAAATATGAAGGATTGTGAGCAAGTTATTTTCACATGTTTCCATACAAATTAAATATAAAATAATAAAAGATATAAGAAAAAAATATACGTGTTTTAGTTTTTTAATATCTTCATGCGAATTTATTATTCATTTATTAAGGCACTGTAAAACTTAAATAACTTAAGTATTTATTTAAAGATAAAAATAACTCATTACCTCGCTTGCATGATAACATATAATGTAAATAATAATTTGCTTTTGAATAAACAACTAACTATGAAGATTGTTTCATATAAATAAAAAGAATATTCTTTGCATCAATATTTAAGCTAACAGGCACTTTATTTTTATTGTATTTTTACTTAATTTTAGAATTAAAAAGTTTCTCATACGTTGTAGGTTTAAATTGAATTATTTGTTTGGAATGAAATATTATTTTTACAAATATACATTTATACACTTCAACTATTTAAATTTGTTTCCCATAGTTTCAACAAAGTTGTCTTTAAAATTTGTATACTACAAATTTAGTATAGGATCTAATAGTCGTGCGAATATAAGAACCTTGTTCACAGTACTTATTCTACTCCTAAAATTTGTGAACTTTTGTACTTTGAACTACATAGAATATTCTTCATTTTTATCAAACCTCGATTTTTAACGAGCCCTAAGTTAAGTGAGCAATTAAAATGATCACAATACATTATGTTCTTTCATTTAAGAATGCTTATTAAATATTTTTTATAAAATACCCGAAATGGATATACGGAGTAACGTAAATGTCAAAAATTAAATAACTATTTTTTACGTTCTCAATAAAACATCTAAGTAATTTAACATCAATACAATAAACTAAATATCTTATCTATTTACAATTTCAAAAATACTTACGTGCTAAATTATTACATATTTAAAAGTGATTGAAATTAATACTCATCATGGCTACCAAGTGTGTTAACATAAATAATTATGTATATTTTAAGTATAATTGGAAATGTAAAATAAAATTTGTAATTGACAAAATAAAAAAAAGACCATATTTTATAATGGAATGAAAAAACAAACAACAATAGAATTTTCAACAAGTCAACAAATTACAGATCTGGACACATTGCGTATTTATTGTAAATATAATAGTACATTGTATTTACTATTTATCACTTCGCATTGAATTTTGGCGTTGTTTATAACGTATTAATAATTTAAATAAATCTAAATAGCGAACTTACATGGGTAACGATAAAATAATATTAAATCTTTGATGCAATAAAGGAATGTATTTGATAGAAGAACTTGAGACCATTTTATGGTGGGATGTATACAGGAACAGCCACAAACACTTCGACATATGCGTACCATATCAGGGAAGTGTGTCAACAATAGTTGCTTATTTGTGCTTTAACTTTATCGTATATTTCAAGGTTCCTTTAGATGAATTATCTAAATTCGGTTGGGAAATTATGAAATTGGCATTAAAAATGGATTTATATTTATAAAATTTTTCCGCCAACACATAATTTTTCTTTCGGTGACAATATACAGCTTTTACTTTATTTTTAATCGCCATTTTGTCGATAAAATTATTTTTTTCAAGAAAAACCCAAGGTTGCCATTTTCTTCCCGTTAAGTCTGGGTTGTAAGTGTCTTTGACATTAGCAGTTCTGCAACTTGCAAAATGTGCCCCATTTTCATTTTTCTTTATAACTACTTTAGGTATCCCATTTTTTCCCTTTTTTATTTTGTCTTTATGCTTTTGAAATTGTATTTCGTCAATACTTTTAAGAACGTCTTCGAATTTTGGTTTGGGTTTTTTTGGTATCTCTTGTTTAGATTTTTTATTAATATATTTTTTTATATTGTCATCTATCTTTGGTTCCACTTTGGATACTTTTAACTGTTTCAAAGTTTGGAGACGATGTTGAGGTAAAGTTAGTTTTATTTTGAGATCGCGTATACTTTCTTTTAGAGGTGGAATATATTTCTGAGCGGCTTTTGTAATTAATGTTCGTGATGAACTAAAATTCGTATTGTAGTTGTGATAGTCCTTATTTTCAGTGAGTTTATAACTTAATCTGTCCGATGAGCCAATTTCATTAACTTTTGATATTCTAGATCCGTTATGATTAGTAATTTTCAATAAAATACTTGAATTCTTCTCTTCAGGTGTTGTAGAAGACACTTCAGGTGAACTAGAGTTTGAATAATTAGAAATAGTATTTTTCGGACTTTGCATGTAATCTTTCGTTGATTCCCCTGAGATAGAGTGCACTATGCATTTTTCTTCTTCCTGACTATATGTACTCTTGTTGTAAACATCGCTGTTCGTTTTCTCACCTTGACATATTTTTGTATGTATTATATCTTTTGTATTTATGTTTTCTTTCTCATTTATAACTTCGCAGCTATTACACGAAAGATTATTTTCTTCTTTTTTATCAAGAGAATCATTATTTTTGCACGGTAAGTCAACATCTTCATCTACAGTTTCATCATGTTCATCAAGTTTTACTGAGCGAGATTCAATGTCAAGAAGGGTTTTATTTACATTCATTTGTGGTGTCATATATAATGTTTGTAATATATGTGTGTCGTTATTACATATGTTACTGCCGTACGTATTTTTGATTTTATCTATATGTTTATTATCACAAAATATTGCGGATTGATCGCTAATAGTTTCATCATCTAAATTATATTTTTTTGGTGACATAATCTCGTAATCAATATCATCAGTAATATCATCACTTACTACCGTTTCTATGCAAGCTACGTCTTCTACCCATGATTCCTCAACTGGTTTTTCCTCACTGATTAAAGGTGAACATTCATTTTGCGGTATATCATTATCAAAATCATGAGAAATTTCGGTATAGTACATTTTGTCAGAATCATCATTTTCTTCTGTTATAATTAATTCATTGTCTATAAGGATAAACACATTTTCTTCATTATAAAAAGTTGATACGGAATTTCTTCGATTGGTTTGAATTATGTTGGATAAGTCTTCGGATATCATAGGATGTGTGACAATATTATTCAGGTTTCTTTTTTTACGTTTGCTAGGTGCAAAAAGTTCAATATTTTCGTCTTCTTTGTAATCTTCTAAAGCAGATTCCGATAAGGACCTTTTTAAAACATTTCGTCGTATAACAGATAAACAATCAGTAGTAGGTGTTACTGAAAGGTTTTCTTGGATATAGTCTTCATTTGGACTATATTCAACGTTTGTTTGAGGATTTATAACATCACAATATTTTTGAACTTCATTTAAAGAATTTTTTGAGTTTATTAAATTATTTTGTATCGAAAGGTTATCATCTACAATTTCTTTTTCACCTTCTGTAATAACACTTAAACTTTTACTCATAAGATCTGGACTATGTTCAACGTTTATTTCAGAATTTTTAAGATCACAAGAAACTTGAATTTCATTAGCAGGATTTTCTAAATTTATTGAATTATTTTCTATCGAAAGAGTTTCCTCTACATTTTCTTTTTCAACTTCTAGAATAACTCTTAAATCTTTACTCACAAGATTTGGACTGTGTTCCGCGTTTTTTTGAGAATTTTTAATATCACAAAAAAATTTAACTTCATTTATAGGATTTTCTAAATTTATTAAATTATTTTGTATCGAAAGATTTTCGTCTACAACTTCTTTTTCACCTTCTGGAATATCTTCTAAATCTTTACTCACAAGATCTGGCCTATGTTCAACGTTTATTTCAGAATTTTTAAGATCACAAGAAATTTGAACTTCGTTTGTAGGATTTTCTAAATTTATTAAATTATTTTGTATCGAAAGAGTTTCCTCTACATTTACTTTTTCAACTTCTGGAATGACTCTTAAATCTTTACTCACAAGATTTGGACTGTGTTCAAAGTTTGTTTGAGATTTTTTAATATCACAACAAATTTGAACTTCATTTGTTGGATTTTCTAAATTTAATAAATTATTTCGTATCGAAAGATTTTCGTCTACAACTTCTTTTGCACCTTCTGGAATGACACTTAAATCTTTACTCACAAGATTTGGGCTATGTACAAAGTTTGTTTGAGGTTTTTTAAGATCACAACTAATTTGAACTTCATTTGTAGGATTTTCTGAATTTAATAAATTATTTTGTATTGAAAGATTTTCTTCTACGTGATTTTTATTATTACTTAAATCATTAACCAAAACATTGGAACCGTATTCAACGTTCGTTTGAATATTAAGATCACAATTTTGAATTTCATTTGTGGAAGTTCCTGAGAATATTGAATTATTTTCGTTACTCGTCTCTTTATGTCCGCAATCGATTTTTATATTTTCATTTAATGTTTCGTCCGCGTTTCTAAGCAAAATATCTACATACATATTTTTTTCTTTAATGGATTCAAACTCATAATTTTGTATATTTGCGCAAATTCCTTCCCTGAATATAATAAGTTTTTGAATCCATGGTGAATATAGTTCTTTGGTAATGTTAATGTTTTTATTTGTACTGGTTGTAAAATCAATTGCTCTATATAAATTAAATTTAGCGTTTACATTATTAGTAAAATCTTCTTTTTCTTTATTAGTGCTTAAAATATTGTTGTTTTCTAAACCCACAACGTCATGTTTGGTAAATTTTATTATATTATTGCTATTAAAATTTTCGTCTTCTCTGCATTCTGTATGTTCAAAAGTTAAACTTTTTGAACTGTTATATGCCCCACATTTGGCATTTAATTCACAAATTACTGATGATGGTGATTTTACATTAATCTTTTCCATTTCTTGATAGTTCGTTACGAATTTATAGTCATTTGATGCATCCATTTCACTACTATTATTATCACTGGATTTATCAATCACTTCAAGTTGAGTGTTAAAGGTTAAGTGTTTCGGGGAAAATGACTCCAAATTTACTGTTCCATTTTTTTCTAATTCAATTTTTTCCACATTAATTGATAATTTTAAATGGTTTCCGTCCTTACTACAATTTTCATGTTTTTTCCCGATTTCATTTGAAACTTCATTCATGTCTAATTCTTGATTACTACTTTGAGATGTAACCATTATTTGCTCATCAATTTTATTAATTACATCGTTTGATATGGTTTCTTCTCCGCTGTTTTCTGTCATAGTATTCAAGCTTACGCCTTTTTCATTAAGAACAAGCAATTCTTTTTTATTTTCCATTTTGTGTACTACATTAATTGTATTAATTGCTTCGGAATTGTTATTACTTTCATTAGTTACCTCCTCATATTGTTTTTCATTTTGATCGATTCTGTTATCTATAGGATTAACTCTTTCATAGTTTACCTTATATTCATCTTGGGTACTTACTAAATTTTTATCTATATTTTTGGAATAAGTCACTGTTTCAGTCACATCATCTTTCAGATTTTCTGTGAGATGTAATATTGTTGAAGTTTCTAATAATGACATTTCTTGCTGATTTCCAATGGATGTGTTATTTTCTTGTATATTATACTCTTCGATTTCTGTTATGATTGATGAATTTTTTATAACAGGTATATTATTTTTTGAAATGAACTCATCTACAGGAAGTTTATAAGTGACTGAAGGGTCGTTTTCATCTTCTTCAATTTTAGAATATTCTTTTGGTTCCTTGTTAACAATAACGGTCTCCTTGAATGTTTCATTACCTCCAACTGGTTTTGGTTGTAATTCCAAGGGTAGTTCTTCTGAAATTATCTCCTTGTCTATTATACTTTCAGAGATTACATTATGACTATTACTGAAATAATGCGGTTCATCGGTACATTTATTATAAGATGCTACTACTTCAGTTTTGTTCAAACTGAAATCGATAGCTGTATCAAAAGACATATTTTTTTCTTCGCTTGTTTCAGCGTTAATAGAAGAAAGAAGATTTTCGGCACGTTGTTCTGAGTTATAAGTATTATCAATATTTTCACAAGACTCATTATTTGAAATCGATAAAGAGGCGACATTTTCGTCCTGCAATTTGGTATCAGGATTTTTTATTATTACGCTATTTATTCGCTGCTGCACTTTAACTATATTTCTTTCTGCAATGTCTTCTTTTGGTATATTATCACATTTTTTGCTCTTTCTATATTTACTTAATTTTGAAAATTCTTTTTCAGGTGCAGAACCCAAACAAAATTGTGGTGATAAACTACTGTGACTATTGTTTTTTTCTTGAGTTATTTGATCCAAATTCAATAGGGTTAGATTGTTTTGATACATTTGTGCACCGGTCTCTAATTTATTTGCTTTTATAAACTGTTGATTTATTTCAGGAAAATTAAGCTCGATATCGTTATCTAGCCTGGGCAGAGAAGCCAAGGATATCCCTGAATTACTTTCTAAGTCTTGAACATTAAAGTTGTTGTTTTTCGTTATATTGGCGTAATTGTTAACGGAGTACTGTTTATTTATCATATTGCAGCTAGCAATTTTAACATTATTTATATCAGAATTAAGAGCTTTATTATCATCTTTTATAGACAACAATGGATTAGCAACTTTTTCTATCATCCTTTCTCCCAATATACTGTGTATTGGTGTTGCAATTTCTGCATTTAACATTTCCGGACTGCAGGGTTTAATTTCAAAATTACACCCTACTTCCTTATGAATAACAGATTGACTTATTTTCGCTTCTACGTCTAAAGGTGATACTGGACGGTTCAAAGTGTTAATTTCTTTATCATTTGGTCTTTTTGTTAAAGAATTTTGGTCTTTAAGTACTTTTGGAATAACTTTATAATTATTATTACTTGGTGATTCTAAAAGTTCTTCATATTGATTTAATAATTCTATACTGTTATACCCTTTTATATTTTCTGGTAGTTTAGAAATTTTTTGAATATGTTCATATTTGCCAAGTTCTTCATTTGGAACATTAACTAATCCCAGAACATAGAGTTGTTCTTGATTGTCAATAGTCTTAGATGGAATAGAAAAATTATTTGGATGAATTTGAGTCACAACTTCTTTATTGGAGTCATTTGCTTCCTCTTCGCCTTCATTCCACATTTGTAAAAATTGTCTAACATCAATATTTTTTTTACTTGATGAACAAGATTTATTTTTAGTTATTTTATCAGAAGCATTAGGGTTTCGAGATATAGCATGGACATTATAATCGTGTCTTCTATAAATGTCCTTAGAAGCTGAAACACCATCTAAACTTCTTACACTGTTAGTTGAGGATTGACTTACATATCCACAATCCTCTTGGGATGTTCCTATAGTATGTATAGTATCATTGCTAGTGTTTGAATCAGAAGGAGAAATGGCAACAGTGTTTGGGGAATATTGTAAAGGTAATCTTGGTAAAGTATAATTTACGTTAAAAGGCGGATCCATATTCCTGTAATGAGGATTATATTCAAAATGTTTTAAAGGAAGAGTGTCTCTTCTATAAATTTGATGTTGAGGCATTGAATGCATATTAAGAGTGGATCGGTTTGGTAATAAAATATCACCTCTCAAATGTGGTGCATGGTTAGTGTCATTATAATAAACATTCTCTGGGACAGGGTAATTTTTATGACGAGATGTGTCTAATTCAAGATACATTTTTTTATTACTTTCATATGGCAACTTATTAGTACTTATTGGTTTAGCTGATAAGTCTGTAAAAGTTTTATTTTGTACACAATTCCCTGATATTGGACCATATGGAGGATGAACCAAGTTCTGATTTTGAAATTGAGGATTATAATTTGGTTGTTGGTTTGATCTTTGGTATCCATCAACTAAAGTTTCATGTATTCTCCTGTCAAAATATTTTAACGGTACTTGGGGATACATAGGATATGGATGGGTTTGTAATGGCTTGTGAGGTGGGAATCCGACAGGCGGATGAAAAGAATTTTGGTAATTACTTATATAATCATACCTTGTCTGCTGATGTTTTTCTTTCAATGTAGGATATGGCTTAAAACGAATATTAGCTTCTTGATATAAACGTTCAGAATATACTTGAGCAGCTTCATCACGGTGCACCCTGTGAGGATGAGATATTGTAACAGGTCTAGGACCAACACAACTGGGGTAATCTGGATATTGATACATTTCAGGAGCACCATAAGGTCTTGGAGGGCGAATGTTTACACCAGCAGGCCAGCCATAATGTGGTACACCTCTACTAAAAGCAGGATTAACACTAGGTATTGGTATTTCAGAATTTCTAACACTTTTGAGTTCATTGGTCACAGGATTCATATTATAAGGCACATCACAGAATTTAGCCTCTTGTGGCATATTCAATTTTGTGTTTTTTAAATTACTATCATCACTATTTTTTATGGAACTATAAGTAGGCGGAACCATTATCCGCTGCATGTTTTCTTGGAATGTTTGTCGAGGTGATATGTTCCTGATGGTTGGATAGTCGGACAATCTGTTTGGGTAATCCGGTGGTTGACGGTATGTATTTTCTGTACAAGGCCATGATTCAGCTGGTGTTTTCTTCAAATACACATCACTAGAGTTCTGTGGGTGTACCCGATCGGGTCCAATAATCGCGCACGGCCGCACGGCCGCCGCGTCCACCTTACCCATGGAGGATGAACCGATTTCATGATATGATTTGTTTTTTGCAAGCGTAGGACTGCCGTGGGCATATTTCGTACTGTCATCACTGACGCTTATACTGAGTGGTGCGTTGGCCCTTAATTCCTTAGGATCCATGCCTACCTTGATTGAGATATGTTATACACTGATATCTTAACATTTTTTTACTCTTAGAACGTTTTCCGTAATAAATCAGTTTTCAAAAATTGAGCAATCCATCGCCCATTCTGAAATATAAACAAAATATCAAACACCTCTGACAACTGTCAAAACATTTTGCCACATACACCATATGTTATTTTAAAAATAAATGAGCACAAGTAATTTACAATATATGGACTGTACGAAACTCACCTGCAATATTTCATAAAAAAACATAAAACATCAATAATATTTCCTTGGAGACACCGATTTATTACGTTCCTACGCCGTCGACTTTGTTAAGTTTGGTGTTGAAAGTGCTAAAAATATTAGATTTATATTGCAATTATTAAAAAATATAATTTGAGAATATCTAGAGATATTTCTTTTCAAAGATTGAAATAATAGATAGATATCTGTCTTTTAGCACTTAATATTTGTTATATCTATCTACTTAATAGATATGTTTTAAATAAAAAAGTTATGACAAAAATTTCTACAATCTATCTATTGTTTATAGGTTCGGATATCTGGCAGCTCATGCTCATTGATGTCATTATGTCAAATCCTATATTTCATTTGTCAATTGTGTGAAAAAGGCCAATATACTCGATACTTCAAAAAGTAAAAATAATGTCGGCGCTTCGTAGTTATTTATAAAATTAGTAGTAATATATAAAAAAGTTTACGTGAAAAATAAAATAATATAAGTATGAAGTACATTTCAATAACCTTGATACTGTCGTTAATTTTCGCGGTATACGTAATTAATACTATTTGGACTTTAGCTGAAATATTTATTCCGCCGGAGTGTAGTCGTGGCGAAAGATGTTTTTCTAATTATTTAGCGTCGAATCCAGTACAGCATTTGGTTTTGTATACTTCCGTTAAAGAGCACCCTTATAAGAATGGAATCTATGAGGCTTCTGTTAATAAAGTTCATACATCACTAAAATTTGATTATCGGAATGAAGCAAACTTGTAAGTTCTATTTTGTGTTATTGTTATCCAGTTCTGTGTTTTTCTTTCTATTTGATATACTATTACAGGGTTGTAACACTGAAAATACCTCGAAAGACCCGCAACAATGGAACTTTATTCATGCACGCAGTTTTATTAGATGAAAAGCGGCTTTACGACGATTTTGTTGACATATTCCGTACAGAATCTGTCCATACTTTGCAATTGGTCACACACACTGAACCCCAAGCTGCTACATTTAATCTTCTACAATCTAATGTAAGTGTTAATTGTTTTATTGTTATAATTATGTATCCTTTAACTATACTTATATTATAAATCTAAAATAACCCTTCCAGCTTCTCCGATATATTTTCGCATCTACATGAACAAATTTGATGAACTTTTATATAAAGGTAGGAAGTATTTGGCGAAGGGGCGCAGGCTTAACAGCATTTTGGACAAATACCTGATTATTTACATGTCACAAACTACTGGCAATAGGTAGTAATAGTAGAAAAACAAAATCTACAAATGGTGTTTGTGCCATGTAATTTATTTTTGCACTTCATTTATACATACAAGGTTACCTTCTTAAATTAAAATATTAACAACTCTTTATACTATTCTTATCAAGTTTAATATACATAAGTTACACATAAAAAACTGTACATATCAGTTTTTTGATGATTAAAGCATGCTCCAACAGTCCGATTGAATATAGTTTATTAAATAGAAAGATATATACATATTTCTTTATATGTGTCAAAACTAGCTGCTGGCTGCAACTCCACCCCTGTTGTTGATGATTTTATGTTAGACTTACAAATAAAACTCATGAAATTTGAAAACTTTGAAAGTTTAGGTTTAAAATGTGGTCTATGCCCTAATTTACAGTATAAACCACCACCATTTCAATATAAAAATCTTATTAAAGTGCTGCACCTCTTATATTAATTCACGCCCATCAACTATAGAAGTATTAATAGTAGTTATTGATGGATATCAGTCAGTTCCATATATTGCACATTCAGGAGTACCACACGGATCAAATCTAGGTCCAATATTTTTTAATATATTTATAAATGAGTTACCCTTAATATTTATATATGTTAAAGTCTACTTGTATGCTGGTGATTTAAAAATAACTCACAATCATTTGACAAAAGTACAGGAAGATATTTATCACTTTTAAAACTGGTGCAAATAACATAAAATAAAACTAAATATCAAGAACTGCTATCATATTCAATTTACCGAGACCTTTATTGACTGGAATCAGTGAACTAGAAATCTTGCATGATAGTATCTACTCCTTTAAGAATAAAATTGCCTCACATTAAAAGACTGCAATATAAATAGTTATAAATAAAATAGAAAGAATATAAATAGTTATGATGTTATGTTATTTGATTTTTTTTTATGTTATTTTTATGTAGTGATTTTTTTTAAATATCTGTATACACTTTTGACACCATTACTTTGGTACTTGGATTATTTAATGACCCTAACTTCTTATATTGTTTTATTAGCTTTTTTGCCTGTTTACAATTTTAATTTTTTACATAAATTAAGAAAAATCCTGTATTTTGTAATCATGTAGGTATTTTGTGACGCTTTTAGTTGTTGATGTGCCTATAACAAATTGCATATTGTAATTACCTTTAAGTAAAAGAATAATTGAAATGTATTACTAAAAATTACTGCTGTACACGAATTATTGTATCTTTTGTAGGTAGTTCTTAATAAATAAATAAATAAATCCCAACATACAAAGTATGAGTATTGCCTTCATTATATTATCACATAAAATTATAAGATAATTAATTATAAGATAAAATCTCATTTATGGAAAAAAAAATAGACAAGGGTTTGTAGCTTAGTTTTATTCTAATATTGAACTTTAATCTTTTACAGAGTGATGACAAGAAACCAAAGAAAGACAAGAATGTTAAGCCCTATTCACATATAGCTTCAATTGCACCATTGTCAATTTTAACCGACAATTTAAATCTGCCTGTTCATAAAATACCCGGTGAATTATATCCTTATTTAAGGTAATGTATTTAAAAATACATATTTACTTAAAATAGTTAAAAGTTAAATTCTCAAGAACTACTTCATTTCATTAAATGCAATTTCATTTCATTCTATTTATGTTTCACATTAGTCCTAAAATAGTCTTTCATTAGTTGATTTATTGTGAATGGCAATAAAACCATATGTCTTTAATTCTTTTCCTATGCTTTAAAATTGATATTAATAATAATTTTATTTACATTATGTATGGTAATGAAAATGTTATTTCATTGCAGAATTCGTGGTGAAAAATTCCTTCCAATTATTCAACATAACGTCTTAAAGTCAAGAATATCGCATTTGCAACTGTTAAACAGTAGTACGCCTGAAGTGAATGTGACGGTGACTGTGTCGCCGGCCTCCTATGGGTCTCTACGACTTGCGTTGCATGTCCGCTTGGCATTGGAGCAACTTCACAGCTTAGGCTTTAGTGATAAGGATGTGGATGATGTTAAAGGAATATTTGCTGACACGAATCTGTATTTGTTGTCGGCTACCGTCTTGATTGCTAGTTGTCATGTAAGTTACATATTAAGATTTTTTTAGATATAGTGGTTTTTTTAGAAACTTATAAGAGTACTGTTTTTGCCTGCTGTGTTATTTATAACTAGATTTTACTGCAGTTGCTGTTGTACAAATCTCTATACCTACTAGATTGGTTCTTTGGTTTTGGTAATCCATCTCAAACATGTTTTCTAATCTTAATATATAACCTATTTAATACAAAAAAAAAATGTAAAATCAAGCCTATTTTTTCGTCAATCAGTCCCTTTTGATTTGACTTATTTTTTAAAATTGTTTTTCCAGTTGCTATTTGACTTCTTGGCGTTCAAGAATGACGTGTCGTTTTGGCGACGAAAGCAGTCACTGGCGGGTCTCTCCGCTCGGACGGTCATTTGGCGCGCTTTCTCGCAACTTGTCATATTTTTCTACCTTTTGGATGAACAAACGTCGCTATTGGTGCTTGTCCCAGCTGGGATTAGTACAATAATAGAGGTAATGTTCTTATTTATATTAATGTATTATAGAATTAATTATATCATGTGTATACATATTTACTTTTTAAAGTACATAATTATGTCAGTTTTTGTTTTAATTTCCTGTTTTATTATGGTACAATATGGAACACACGATGTAATCGTGGTATGGGGGATCTTTAAAATACTTCTGTTTGTTACCATATGAGCAAGATCACGTCAACGGGACCCCTTATTTACCACTTGGTCATGAAACTTTGATCTGATATATTTTTTTAATAGTAGTTACTATAAGTAATTAATCCCTAGAA
>DVXP01001154.1:0-15985 GCA_018235645.1 Junonia grisea | reverse complement strand
AAAGTGTAAAAAATATTTTCAAAGATTTTTTAAAATATTTTTTACGTGATGTGTTGGACTTCTGGAACCCCCCATTTAAAAATCGGTAATTAAAAAAGAAACACCCTATATATTAATTCTTGAATGTGAATGTGTAAATACTTTAATTTGAATTGAATGCTTTAATTAATTTTATATTGCACTTGCGCTACAGCGCTGTTAAAGGCACATTCAGTACCATTACACAAACGTTCGTCGGTCATGTTTATGCAAATACATTTATGACGTAACAGAGTATTGTTAAATCTTTTTTGAATAAAAATAAAAACATTTTCCTTTATTCCTGACCGCATAAATTCAAGCTTGAAATGCATTGTCCTTTGTATCTGAATTCTAAATACGTCTCATTTGCATTTGTCGTGAATGGTACAATTGTATTAGTACGGCCGCGGCTCACCGATACCTAAGATTTACTCATGAGTAGTATTACTCGTAATATTTCGTAAATTACGGGAATAAATATGAATTTATTGCGTTGGCTAGCAGCCAACACTAAATATAATTTAACGCCGATATTTAA
Source organism: Junonia grisea (assembly GCA_018235645.1). NCBI lineage: Eukaryota > Metazoa > Arthropoda > Insecta > Lepidoptera > Nymphalidae > Junonia > Junonia grisea. Next base: position 15,426 of record DVXP01001154.1, on the reverse strand, counting down.
AATTAATGCATTACCAGTGCACTTTACGTTTATGAAGTGTAGGTAGCAGTTTTTTTTATATCGCCTGTTTTTAAGATTTGAAATTATAGAACATTAAATAATATTATGCATTTGGTTCGATCGTTTCAATATAGTTCAAGATGACTGGTTTATATTTTATTTTAAAATACCACTAATTATAACATAATCAGTGGTATTTTAAAATTAATTAATAATAGAAGTGAATATGAAGTCGGACCTCATGCGACTGCTCCTCGTGTCCGGGCAGGCCGTCTCGCACCACGTAGTGTATGAGGTCCATGGCACGCCGCATCTGACAGAACACCGTGTCCCGGTTCTCCCTCGCGGACGCGCTGCCCGGGTGCCGCAAACACGTCTGGACCAACAATATTCATATTAGTGAAAATTCTTTGCATGTCATTAACATAATAGTGGGTATAATCTTCTGGTTAACTATATTATCTATTTACATGCATATTATATGGAATTAAATTAAAACTTATTTTTTTTTTTATAAAAAATTCAATCCAACCAAGAATAAAGACGTAGAGTCTATTTCCAATGTACCTATCATATGTATGATAAAACAAAAGTAAGGCTGCTATGTCGTTATGAATGTTACCTACTTGTAGTATCGAATAGTAGAAATGTTAAAAATGCGGGAATCGTGCAAAATCCGCAACAGGAATAACTTTGTCGTTTTGCGATAGGCAAACATGAATTACGTAAGCTGGGGCTGTGTCGAAGCCACCTTGTGGATACAATAAATTTGTTTTCTTTATACTTTTCCATCCAGCCTGGAAATTTGAATATTTCCTTTAAAGTGCATAACTTAATAAAATAGGACAATACACGTAGAGTCGAGTAAAATAAATCTTAGACACAGCGTATAACGAATATTAAACATTTTTCTAAACTAATACTCCTTTGTTTTATATTACAATGAAGAAAGAAAAATAAGATGGGTGTATTTTCAAGGAACGCTACATTTTTTTATGTACATTAGAATGTGTTTATTCAGTCTATTCATAATAAAACCTGTATTATGTTAGATATTTTTTTTTATAAAAAATAGTGTCAAATGAGCAGATATCATCACCGCTGCTCATGAATATTAATCATATATTAATCATATTAATCATAGATCAACGTTAATTGGTCTGATGATTTATAAGAGAAAAACATTATCAAACTATTACTGGCACAAATTTTAGTTTTAAGTAGAAATGGAAAGGAGTAATAGCAGTCTATAAGCCGCGTCACAAACAAAGTGTGGTGCGGAATTGGCGCAAAACCTGCATAATAGATGGGCAAACCTACCCCGAGACGGGCTTAATTTACTCTCACACTCCGATACTGAAATGTTTAGACGTTCGTGTTTGTTACGCTCTCATAGTATTGATTGAACGGTGTAAAATTATCTGCCGTATAATCTGCTTCCGCTAATTTTGCTTATCAAAGGAAATTTATTTCAAGAGCTTATTAAACGAATACGTTTGAGGGATTAAAAATGTTATGATTTAAGGTTGGTATAAGGTCTACTATATGTGTATTTATAGTAAAATGTACAAAAATATGTAATGGTTTATAATACCTACTTGATTTTTATATACCTACGGCTCGAGATAGAATTTTTTATTTACCACCAATACCTTAGATGAGGTAAGGAGCATTAAAGTTGACCGTTCAAGGACGTTTCTCGCAGCTGCTACTTGTGCTCTTCTCCTCTCGTCCCGCAGGTCCGCTCTTCGTTCAGCCGTCAGTCTCGCAAGTTCCACCATCCCTCCCCCGAACTCCGTGAAGGCACGCACGAACTCAGCAAAGTTTGATACGGACTCTAAACGATCTAATGACCGCGCCACCTGCTCATACAAAACAAATAGTTGTTAAGAGCAAAGTTCGGTAGATCGTTATGTGAAATTTCCCTTTATTTGATTTATATTGAACCACTAGTAACAATGGAACTAGAATCAGACACTCACTATGTATGTACATATTCATACATATAATATATATATATATATACATTGAAGTGTTTCATAACATATATCTACATATACTTAATATTTAGTACCTGGACGATAGACGTACGCTCGAAACTGAAATCTCGAAAAACACGCGTTTCGCGTTTTTCCGGTCGTAAAATAGCCATGGACTAAAATGGAACGATTTTTTTCCCCCGAAAATATTTCGTACGTATATAGGTACATATAAATAAATTGTATTTCAAATTCACATTGTAGATTATTCTGATTTGATATGTGATAATAAGAAAAACTTATTAAATGTACAATAGATTAAGGTAAATTTTAGGCCTATATTATTATATTCGCCAATTTTACCTTATCTTTAGCTAGTAGGAGTTGCCTAACGACGACCATGTCTGCCAACAAGAGAACTCTTGTCACGGAAGCGAGCAGCGCGCGCGCCGCCGACACCATGCCGGCGCCATCAGCACCTGCGCACACGCGCTCTATCGCACGACCTGCCGAGACAAAATTATACCTATTAATAAATTAATGAAGCCATTGAGAGTGGAAAATAGTTTGCTAAACAAACCGTAAATGAGACCGATATATACATGTACCCATATGAATAAGTTCCAATAAAGTCAAGTACACAACGCAACCTAAATTAAAAATATATATTTATTAAATTATGTTTAGTTAGTTTAGTTTTATGACTAGTAGAGAATAGACCCTGTAACATAGACGTCAGACAACCTAAACAAACCAAGAATAAGTAAGAATTAAAGTTTAACGAGAGTGAAACCGCGCGGCACAGCTAACTGTTAAATGTACGTAATTAGCAAAAATATAACAAATCTAAATACGGCTGTTTCGGAATACTTAAATAGAATTTGTCTGTTCTGCTGTGATAAATTAATTTCGAAGCTTAATTAATACACATTTGCCCGGAGGATTGGTTCGCCGATTTAATTAATGAAATAATACCCTTGTAATTTATTGCAGCGTCTTGGCAACAAAGACGGTGAAATACATTTTCGTTATTAAATTCCTTCAGAGCATCACGTGTGTTTGTAAATTAGGGTCGCTTTTGTAATTCTTGGGTTCAGTCACAATGGTTCAACAATGTCAGTGACAATAAATTTTGAGAAGAAAGACGCGAAACTACCTAAGGTTTCTTCAATTTTAAGCCATTTTCTTTTTAATAAAGATACTGTATAGAGTTTAGAAAAAGTTACGTATTTTTAGATTAAAATGCGAGTTGCTTTAAAACAGTGTGTTATAAATAAAATATATTTAAAGTTAGAGCTTATAAACTTTGCGCCAGATAGTCCGTTTACGGAGAAAAGTTAGATTTACAACGTTACGCTACGATCTATAAAACTTTTTATCTTAAACGTCACAGTAAAGGCGAGTTTCGTAACGTGGGTAAACCACTTCGTGTTGTAGAACCATAATTTAGTTAAAACCGTTTCCATTTATTGCATACAAGCGATACTGGGGAAATTCAGGTAATATGTTATGCAAAATCCACTGCAGGCGTGGAACAATATGAATATATGGCTAGCTATAGTGTCAATACAGTTTCGATGCGGATATTACGCACGCACCATTGGAAAGAAGTGTTTGTTTGTGGTGAGATATTAGCCAATCAAAGCCGAATGTGAAATGGCTCAATTGTTTTGTGCGATTGCTTATGGCTCTAATTTTGTCCGATGTGGAATATTGTATGGGTACGTATGTTTGCGACTAATGAAGGCATATGGGTCTAAAAGAATTCAAACAGAATTGTTTTCTGATAAATTAATATTAGAAAAAATAATTATATTAATAAGAAATATGTAAAAAGGGATATTCGTGTAGTCTCGCGGCGGTAACTTCACGGATATGTTAATGTAGACATTGGCTTTTATCTCTTCAGCCACACGTTTTTAGTACCTTTTAAAATCATTGGAGTAAAAATCGTTCCCCTGTCGCAGAACCGGTAAAATCGTTTCTAGTTGATTGGAGCAGCAATCGCGCTTAAACGAGATTAATAAAGGAGCCCGAAATGTGGAATGGTGAAATTTACGCCGGTACCCATGTAAAATGAGAATGTTGACACTTACCGTTCTGATCTAAGCCCTAAATCCAATTTAGGTTTGACTATTCATTATATGAATTCAACGCCAAGGTATTGGTAGAGTAGCAATTTACGGCTTCAATTACTACTTTAAGTAGCGAAACATTAAAATAATTTGACATTATTATAAAAATTCAATATTATGAATGCATCTTTGAATACGAACAGGTTAGCTTCAGGCTAAGGATAAAGTAAAGAAAAATTTGTGACAGCAAAACAGATCTTAAGAAAGTAGCGCATCTAACGCTAAGAGCCAAGAAATACGTTGTGTTGGAGAAAGAAAACTTGGTGCGAAATTAATAATAATTTTATAATATTGTTACATAAAACACTTTGTCTATCATTAAATACTAATAAAAGCGAAGTCGGTACGAGCTTAGATATACAGCATTTGAAAGTAAACCGTACCTACTCGTAGTGACAAGTTGACATAAAGTATAGTTAAACAGCCCTACTGGATAGCTTTCAGGATTGTTGGCTTTGAAAGCGACGCGTCATGATTAAGCGTCTCTTGGTGTTTTTACAGCGGTTGAGGATCTCCCTGCGGAGATGTTTTGTTTAAGCCCTGTTTAGTGTTACTGAGCGGGATTAAACTTAACACTTTCATCTAAGCTCATTCAAATATTAAATTTATTTTACTTTGAAATGTTTAGCTTTAACAGTTTTAAACTTGTAGCTTGATTCTACAAAAATAATTTTTAATGGTTGTCCAATAAATGACTTGTATTAAAATAAATAAATAGGTGTTAATAATCAATAAAATAATCAATCAAAAAAATCAATAAAATACATGCAAATTTTAATCACAATGTATGATGATATTGTCTTATATTGCACCTATGTAATCGCAAACAACCCTTTAAAATTTTAAATGCTACAATTTACGTTGCTTCTAAAAACTATACCTATTTCCTTTTTATAGCAGCGTGATGAAAATCCTTATTAACAAGTAGTTAATTCTATTAATTATTGTCATTCTATTAATTAAAGTTTTTGAATAATTAAAAAGGGTTAAAGTTAAAAAGACTTTACGTTATCAAAGAAGGAAATACTGTAGTCGAGAAAATGCATAATAATATATTATGTTAATAATAATACAAAAAGAAAAATCTTTCTATATACATTAAAGTAATTTAATATTCCATACGCTATACAACTAAGTCATACAAAGGATCTGTAGGTGTGTTAAGAAAATAGCATCTGAATTATTTACTATTATACGTTGACCTTTCAGAAATTCCAAGTCGCGAAACTCCATGGCTTTAACTGAGTTCATGAACTTTTAAAATGTTAACGACTTCAGTTTAGTCGCGATAAGTATTGAATGAATCTTATCGCAACTTTGTTGCAAGTTTAAACGAAGATCATTTTGTGTATATTTTAATTTCAGTGTTGTTTGAGATTAGTCGACCAGTTAAGGTAAATTATTTTGGAAAAAAGAATTAATTGTTAAAAAATAGGTGTGTGCTGAAGAATATTTTATGCTATACAACCTTGTGCTACAGCTTGTGGGAAATAAAATTAATGATCCATGATCATAAATATCTGACAGGTTAGCCGGTACAGAAATTCAATACGAGTGAAACTGCGTGGTACAACTAGAACACAACATGATATCTGTAAATTACCTAAATATCGACGTTGTTGTTGTTGCCAAAATGAAATTTATATGAACAAAGTCTCTATTATAATAACAAGAACATAAAACTTTATTTGGTAATTTACCTGCAGAGCCATCTAAATCAAATTAAGACTTCTATTTTTCATGTTAAACGACTGATAGCGTGCACTTTTGTCATTCGATTTAATCACTACAATAATATTCGTTTTCATAAATCAATTCAAAGTAATAACAAAGCTTTTATACCTTTAACACAATCAATATATCCTGTTCACGATCTAATGTAACGATGAAAACCGACAGTAGTGCTACAACAAATCGCTTTGAGGTTAAATGGACTGTGGATTGAATGCTGATTGTGGAATCTATGTGCTAATGAGATTTCCATACCATATAACGAATATCATATTAATTGGAATATCGGCGTGTATTGACTAATCATCGCAAGGACATGCCTGATCGCTTCGTTTATCGGACGTGTTTTATTGTGCCGCAGTCTACATCACTACATACAGCTGCAGTGCGCTGCAGATAGCCTTTATCGAATGGGACTTTGATGCGATTTTATTTCCTATAAGGAATATACTCTTAATACCCCGGTTTAAAATGTTTTACACTGTACGTGTTCTGTATCTTCTTTACAATAAAAAATATTTAAAAAAGAAAACTTGGAAAGCTAAAAATATCCATTTATTTAAAGAAATGTACACATAATATGGAATTCCACAGGTGACCGGAGGGCTCGCGGATTTCTTGGCCAGCGAAATGTTTTTAAAGCCATTCAGAGGTAATGCCGCCAGTGTTTTGGGCAGCTTGCCTCATTGTAGTAACATTGATAGCTTTTCGAGGTTTAATATATTTATTTTAAAATTATTAACATAATAATATTTAATATATATTTTTTGGTTTCTTTTGAATTATTTCTTACAAAATAAGAAATTTATGACTTAAGTAGGTATATAATTTCTAATATAATTAAACTTTAAAAATTTGGGTTCTATTTTCTTTCCATGGAACCCCATCCCGTTTCTAAAATTAACGTAGCACACAAATGAAAGTCTCGTCAAAATTGGTCCAGCCACTTCGGAGATGAGCTTGAACAGTTGTGTCTGTTACAACACATAAACTTTTAAATTACACAGTCACATAAACTTTTAAAATTATATTTTTTTACAAGCATCATGAAAATATTCATATGCTTTTTGCAAAGATCTGTTATTTTGATATTACTTTACTGGCACTTTAATACGGAAAATTTCTATATTTTGCCGTATTAAATATTTATAATATAATGCCCTAATATTATGTAAGTATTAAATATTTATAATATATTAGGGCTAGACTTATGAATATTAATATTTTAAATCTGGGAAACCTATTATTGACTAGATAAATATTTATACTATTTATATTATGGTAATATTTGTTTAGCTAATACATATTTTATACTTTGTATATAAAGACTGAATAATTTTAAAATATTATACTTTATAATTCGTTCCGGATTTTAAGGAGCCTCGGCCGTAAAATTAAATGAGATATCGAGATTGTTTCCGAAACTCGTAAATTACCCCATTTCAGTGTTTGGATCCCAAACTTTATCCATTGTAACGCATTACAAGTTCGTGACTAGAAATCTAATCACCGTCTTCTATTAAATTAAAGCTTCGTTTATACATAGACATGGCACGTATACAAGTCTACTTTACCTTTAGTTGAGCACTTAAAAGAACACCTATACTAACATATACCCCAGTCTGAAAATTTTATTTATGGTCTATTTAGTTATATAAACTTCAATACCGCCTTTGAGTGTAAATAAAATTATCGTAATACATAAAGATGGGTATAATAAACCCATCTAGATTTTAATGTTCCAAAGTAGGTATAATTTAGTATTCTGGTTAATGTTACTAACACCTAGATTCAACATCGAATCGTATTAGAATATGTCATTTAAAGACATACATATACATGTGTATATATAACTGCATAACTGAAATCAGTTTGCCAAAATACAACCCATAATATGAATACCAGAATTAATCTCATCTCTAATTGACATATTTCTTTAACGAGTCTGGTAATGCAAATTGGCTTTGAAGCAAGGTGTCATTAATGACGTGCGCAGACGAGGGACAATTTTCGGGGTTATGTCTGATGAAATCATCATTAGAAACGTATCAAACGACGAGGAAATATGCAATAGAGGCATAGCGTAAATCTCTGCTTTTTTTCTTTTAGGGTTGTTTGTTTATCACAAAATTGAACAGCTGCTCGTATTGGACAAAAGTGCCGAGGTAAAAATGCTTTGACTAGCATGCTGGATTGCGTTTTGGTGCTTTTCTAACTAGTGCTTATTATTATTGTTATTATTTTGGAAATATTGTGTTGTATGGATATACTAATGAGGTACGGTGATATGGGTATTAATATTTTAGTTGGTATTTTTTATTAAAATAAGCTCTTAAATTTTCGCACTTGATGAAAATAACATTATGTTAAGAAAACATGTTCCGTATAACTCTGTACATACTTGTGTTTGTGTATAGTTTCTCTGACCTACATTTTCCACCTGGCTCCCACGGGGATTGTATATGTTTGATGTTGAAATGAAATATGATTTTTGTTATTGATATATACATTTAAAAAAAGATCAGTGGCCAAGATCCATTTACCCCGGTCTTGGGGTGAGACAGAGGGTCGTGATATTCACGAATCTCTTCACCAATGCGATGGAGGACATCAAAACCCTAGACTTGACGACTGTACGAGATGTCAACGTCAATGTATAATATATCCTCTTATCTTCGTTTTGCCGACGATGTTGTCATCATTGCAGAGAGACTGGAAGAGCTAAATCAAAAGCTGAGCGATCTAAATGAGTCCTCCAGACGTATAAGTCTTAGTATGTATTTGAGCAAAATAAATGTCACGTTCAACAGAAATGTCTAAAGAGGGTTATAGGAGGAAGACCGTGATATTTGGCGTGAACTTGGGAAGGCCTATATAGAGCAGCGCGATTAGTAGACGACGACGAACATATTTTTTTTTGCAGTATTATTATATTTTATTATATAATTATCTTATGAATTATTTAAAGACAACATTTTTCAATTTTTAATTTAAAACAGAAAGGCATACGGAAGATATATATAAAGAAATAATTTTTAAATAATCATTATTTAACTGACTCCGAACCGAGTAAGATTCATAAATCATTCATTTTAATTTTGTCTTTGTTTTTAACATATTTTTGAGTGATTATTTGTTTCATTTTATAGACTATGTCACCAAAGGGTCATATTTTGATTAAAACCCGATGGAAACGTTCCGCACGGGAGAACTCAACAAACGACAATCTATCGTTCGTGATTGATGCGATTGTATCAAAGAATACACAATTTAACGAAGGCTAACGACTGAAATTAATGTTATCATATATATTTTATTGTAGGCATCACGACGTATAATTTAAATGAAAAATCACGACTACTTACTTACCTAGAAGTATGAAACAAGAAATATGACAGCCGTGGTCTAATTATAAAAAAATATACTTATTAAACCAATGATCAAATGAAAGGTCTAGTTGACGTGATCTTGTTCACATATTAAGTTACCTACATCTACATAGATCATAACCCCCTTTTTGTTTCGCCATAGTTAAGTAAAAATGATGGTAACTAAAATTAATATTTCTAAATTATATAAACTATTAACTAAATTTCAGATGTTTTATACGAAATTACGTTCTAATTGAATTATTGTCCACTAAAATTGATAGCGTAAGCTTACTGAAATAAACAAGTAGTTTCGTTTCGGTTGCTCTATCAGTGGCGGGTGTTTATAGTCTGGCGGAAAAAGTCATAATCGTAAAGTATACTCGTACTCCATTAATATCTCGTGACGTTAATATATCGTCACCGTATTAGTGACAGAACGACGTATTAATGCGATAGTTTGCGTGTTCCAAAATAATATGAATCGAGAAAATCACCTATGGTTAAAAATAAAACTGTTTTGAAATTTGCGTTTCTATGTTGAAATATTCTGTGGAACTTTTCGATAATATCAAGAAAGATATATTATTATAAATGCAAACAAGCTATTCGTTCTCCTTTGTGGTTTATTGATTAAACTGTCTATGATTACAAGTATATTGTGTAGGTGTATTTTCGACGTTTCGTAACTTAGAAGAAATAAAGGTATCTCCTCTTCATAAACGGTGTAGACTTTTCATAGTCGTTAAACATTTACTTAATGTTCCGTGAAGCGACGTCTCCTCGCACCTGTGTCCGGATGTCCTACGTTTATTCAGCAAATTATTTTGTATAGAAATCGATGTCACTGAAGTGCTGTTAGATCAGAAGTCGGTGTTATATCATAAAAACTTTATAAAATGTGCCCTATTATAAGTTTATGGTACATTGTGAAAGTTCAGCACATTAGTGAAACTACAACAAACAATGAAAGCAAATTATCTACGCCAGAAATACATAGTTAAAAATGAAAAGAGTGTCAGGCTAGATTTAGCCCCGAAAACAGTAATTGTGGCAGTATACAATTATGATATACATACATAAATGTAAGTAGGGTTTTGTATCCTATTACAAAAAGTATCTACATATTAATATTAATTTTCCTTATTTAAGATATTTCCAAACATATAAACAAATTATACAGTTTGAATAAAATATCTTTATTTTACTTTTTATAAAATCGATAAAAACACTCAAGTGTTCCAATCAATCCACATTAATATTCATAAAGGTGTAAGCAACAGGTGTTATCAATTTAACATCAACTTGTATTAATTCACAATTCAATTCTAAAGTTTCAATTATACTTGAAAGGTTAATTTAAAACTACATTTCCATCGCAGGGCGAGGTTAAGCACGAAGAGTCTGGCTTCTAAATGGCGGTGATTGAGTGAACTTGATTTTTATTAGAATCGCGTGTCGATTTACGTTGCCTGCATATGGCTCATTACTCCCTTTAGCGAAGCAATTTTTCTCTGGGAAATGTTAAATTTCGTTATCTCGAGTAATAGCTATGTTCAGGGTTAATTTATATCGTCGCGGTAGAATACGCTTGACATCATAAAATAGCACTTGATTATATAATCATAATCATATCATGTGGGTTACGATGTGCGTGTCGTACGAAAGATTTATTTTGTATCGCAAGACGATATATCATATCATTGGCATTTTATTATGTCTTCCGGTGACGCGACGATATCCTTAACAACGTATTCTGCGGTGCCACTTGATTCGGAGTGACTTGAAAGCGATATACGACAGGCAGTTTTTATGCGTGTAGTATAATTTTATCAAAGAATTCTCAAAAATTGTTTATTTCGAGAATTTCTTATTTTTTATAATAATAAAGTTACATATACAAATTATAAGTAATTAATGGACTTTTATGATTAGTACATATAGGTATATTGACGACAGTGTTGGCGCAGTGGTCACTGCAACGGACTGAAGCGCTAACGGTCGCGGGTTTGATCCCCGCTCATGACAGAAATCTGTATTGGCCTTATGTATATCTGTCGTGGTCTGGGTTTTGTCGAAGAGGAACGTTTACTATTTTAAGGACTACTTCAAAATTATATAACTGTGTGTTGAAAAGTATTTTGAATTAAGATACCTACTTCTGTGTTGGAATACGAAGTTAAAGCTTTAAAAGTATGCTGTGTTCTGCAGCGGTCGAGCGGACTAAGCGAAAGTTAAGTTTCTTAAAGTTTATGAGTTTCGAATGAAATAGTACAATCTCCATTAGGAATGTAAACGTGTTATTTGTAAAGATGATATAGTCATTTACATGTATGAAAGTAAACAATGTGTACAGAATAACTATTCCGTTAACTATATTAAAACAGTGGATGTAGGGCCAATCTTTGCAAACTTAATTTTTGCTTTTAAAGAAATCCCCAATTACATTAAGACCAAAGAGAAGAATAAAGCGATGCTAATGCTTTTATTTTTAATGGTACTTTTGGAGTTGTGTGTTGTGAGGGTGAAATGAAAGCTTTTAGGAGTTTATCAAAGCGATTGCCTTTTTTTAAAAAACGGAACGTACCTACTCGTACCCGTATTTTGTGTCTGGATTTATGTTCATTCGTACAATCCCTGTCTAAGATTTATTTCATCCGCATGCGGAACGAATTGGGACATCTGGGTCTCGGGTTTAGACGGTCAAAAGAATATTAAGTTGGAAAAGAAATGAGGTATAGGATTTTTATAGAATTATATTTCTTTTTGACATTAGTTTGCCATTAAAGTTGATCTTAGCATAGTGATATTAATAAAGGGCCAAGTAGCCAAGATAAGTAATGAGCATTGGTTATTAAGAATTAAATAACAAACTTTCAGTTATATAAGCCCTTATCAAAAAGTTATCGTTTGAAAGTATTAAACTTAACAGAACTCGTAATAAATGGATGTAATAGTCCTTGTGAGCATGGCTACGCTTTGTCTGAATTTTTTAGACATTCTGGCGCCAGGATGTTGGCTGCTGATCCAAAGGAAATAATAATTCCTTGAAGTAATAACCGGATCACTGGTATAGCTTTTGCTTATTCAATTCTAGTTGTATACATATTATTTAATAAATTTATGAGCAATCAATACCGATATCCTAATATTTTTGGAAAATTATAACAATTTAGAAATCATTAAGGTCATGTTATTAAACAACTACAAAAAATGTGTACAAAATAATGAATATACAATGTTTTAACTTTAAGTATTTAGTCGTTGGAAAAGGAATCCAATATTCCTGTAACAAAAAAAAAAAAAAAAAAACAAAAAAATATCCCAGTAAAACTTTTTGATAAAAAATAAAAAAATCAAAAATTTAAAAAACATAAAATACACATATCTGTACGTTTGAACGTTCATCCGTTGAAAAAGAATACCACGGTTCTCGTAAAAAAAAAAAAAAAAAAAAAACGTAAAAATATCCCTGTAAAACTTTTTTATTATTACTCAAACAATCAAATGACGTGACGTGAAAAATAGTAGACAAAGCTAAAAAAAAACACCATACTTTATAATTAGGAAGATGCTTATTAATAAAATTATATTATAATTCCTTAAAGAATAGCTTTTCCTCTAGTTTAATAATAGAATAAGTAACTAATCAAATAATAAAAGGTGAAATTTTTGAAAAATTGCTAATTGAAAATAAAATCCAATTTGGCGTTTAAAGGTTTCTAATATCGTTGGAGCGTCGGGTCTCTGAGTTAATAGACATTTTGTTTAATTTTGAACCGTCCTTTTACCCTTTTATTAAGTTTCAATGGTTCTTTTGATATCACGAAATATTGCGTACCTAATAATAGAGCCTATATACTTATACAGTATACAGCTTTAAACAGGCGCGGTCGCAGCTTCAAATTTTGGGGAGGGTCACAAGTTTTGGGGGGGGGGGGGCACGAATGAAATACTTAACTTTATAGTACAGTTATTTTGTGCTTTTTCTTATAAGACACAGAATGTTTCCGTAAAATTTTTCCTTTGACATGTATGGTTTTGGGGGGCGTCATGTCCCCTGTGACCCCCTCTTCGGACCGCGCCTGGCTTTAAGTACAGCACACTATTTATATTTGTATTAATAAATAATTCTATACAAGACAGAAAAAGTATCATATTATGTAATGAGTAAATTATATTATAATTATTGTTTACACTTTAAATAATATCACTATATTTTTATAAAAATTGTATTATAAATAGATAATCATTTGAAAGGTTAATAATATCATACTCATTATGCTATCATATTACTATATGATATACGATACTCATCGTCAATTTTAATAATATCATACTCAACTTCATTTCAAAGAAGTTTAAACTATTTTATAGTTTAAATTTCCAAACGGTGGTGTGAAAAATGTAGGCTGTATCGCTTTAAATAGTATCATTGATGGGCGTCGCGGGGCAGGTCAGGCTAAAAATAGATGACCGTCAACGGGACAAGGCCGCCCTAACCCCACCGGCGCAGCTTAGTGTTATCCTTGTTATTAATCTTCACGAATTCGCATCTCTAGTATCTTGCGAACCCTTGTGAATTGATTCCACTTACGGGAACATGGTGTTCGGAAATCCGTAAATCAGGGGAAGGTTTATGGGTGAGATGATCTTTTAGATTTCAATAACATTATACAATTTTCTGTAAAGATGCTTGTGTAAAAAAGATATTATTCTATCTTTTGAGAAATAGGTTTTAAAGGTAAATGAAATTAATGATTGTAATACAAAAGTTACAGCAAATGTATTTACTCGCATCATTTTTTTGTCTCACTAAAATAATTTAGTTTACATATAAATAAATAACATGAAAATTAATGATCCTAAATTACCTAAACCTAAAATTTTATACGCATTAAGCGTATAATTTTTTTTATAAAAACGTATTTTATACGTTTTGCTGTAAAATTAAAAAAGTACATATTACACTTTCAAGAACTTTCAAGAATGCGGTTAAAGTTTTAATAAACTAGTCGAATTATTTTTGATTGAGATACCTAATTCGTGTTCATTGTTATAAATACTAACTCACGAGTATTACCTGTTTATTAATCTTGTGCTAAATTAATACCGATCAGTATTGTGCCTCCTAAATTTATCCTCTTAAGTTTTTATTCCAAAAAACTTTTATCTTTTACGAAACTAGTAGTAACACTGTTCTCGTAAATTCTCAACAAGCGTAAATTGAGTGAATGAGTTTCGAGGCGCATGAGCTGTTTCAATTTATATGTAAAAGGAATAATGAGAAAAGTATAAGCACTAAAATGTACCTACTCAATTTATGTTCCTGCTGCGTGGAGCGTAAAATATATAGTAAGTATACCTTTTTCATTTTAATCTTAAATATATTTTAAAAGTAATTGGCCTTTATAACGTGTTTACGCAAGGTTTTCATAAGGTTTACATGTTTTATGTTAAGTAGGTATTTAGGTGTTGGCTCGATGCTCTACATACATAGATATGTTTTTTGGATGTGATAATAAAATATAGTAAATTATGTTGATTTAGCTTATTGCTAGAACGCCTGAAATTACATCGTTTTACTACATATCTTATTAAGAATTTTACAATATTGTGCTCAAATATGTAACGGGTAAATACATTATATATGAGAACGTCGAAAAGTTATTTATATTTAACGAGTTTAAACTAATTATAAGTAAGACATTCCGTAGCACTTTGATGAATGTCTTTCACGTTGATGAATGTTTTTTAACCTACTCTACTATATGAAAATATTCTTGCAGATTAGCGATAATAAATTAATAGTGAAATTTAAATGTACCTATGGCAAATACGCTTACTAAAACAGTAACTAATACTTATAATTTTTATTGCGATGATGTAGGTGTCATATTTAACGGTATTTTAAAATAAATTAATT
The DNA here is from genome assembly GCA_018235645.1 of Junonia grisea. Lineage (NCBI taxonomy): Eukaryota > Metazoa > Arthropoda > Insecta > Lepidoptera > Nymphalidae > Junonia > Junonia grisea. Next base: position 287 of record DVXP01001154.1, on the reverse strand, counting down.
TTGTTACTGATCAAAATAATAATTGTATTTTGACGCGATGACGAGGTGATAATAACGTATTATATTTATAATCAATACGATTGAATATTATAGACAAGATTAAGAACACGACAATGATAGATTACATTCGCAAATTGCTCTCACAAGATTGCCACATACTGACTAATATATTCTCTTCGCGTATCTACGACCCATCTTGGAGTGACCGTGATATACTTAGTCTGGCCATAAATACTGTTACACTTAATTATAAAAAAATATTACATTTGAATTTCGAATCTGTCATT
>DVXP01001153.1:0-15997 GCA_018235645.1 Junonia grisea | reverse complement strand
AAACCCACAAGGACCAGACCTAGAAACGAATGTTTATATAAATACAAACATCCGCCCCGAGCGGGAATCGAACCCGCCATTAATGCGTTAATAGCGCATTCAGCACCACTACACCAGAGCGGTTATCATGCATTATTTCTATATATCAGAGCATTAAATGTATTGATATATTTTAGCAAAACCTGAATACCCAACTAAAACTCCACTCTATCGCACATCATTAGACTAAATTGCGTTCTGTATCTAAGCGTATGTATTTTTTCATACATCTAGTTCTCGCCCACAACGATGACGTCACTCATTATCTCAATTAGACGTGTTGGCTCATTGTGTGCCTTATCTGATAACGATACCTATGTGTGGTTTCGTTTTATTAGCTGTCCAGCTACGAGAGTTTACGATGCTATAAAATACGAAATCTTCCTGTGTGTTCGGGTATGAAAGAAATTGAATTTTGAATTTTTTTTTTAGAGAGATAAGGGACTATTACACCTGTATCTACTAAATTACGTCTTTGTATTGTAGTTAAAAACACTCTATTAGTACGAGTATGGAGGATTAAAACGATTGAGTACAAATCATGCATATGCGAGAAAGGAAATCTTTGAACCTTCAAATGATTGAAAAATTTGTATATATATTTTTTAATCATTCCGCAATGGACAGGTTTAGGAAATTATGCGTACTTTTTTCGCATATTTATATTAGTAATAAAGGCTTTTATCCGATATTAGGGCAATTACAGATTGTCAGTTTTACAGTAGTAGTATGTATAAAACGTAATTCTTGAGAGCACAAGTTGAGGCGTAATTTCGCTACACTATCGTTCTTGTATCGATTATTATATAGTTTAATAATAAATGGAAGAAAAATTTATTTATTTAATACCAAATAAATGTTTCCTTATTGTATTTTGACAATTGTCTAGCATGAAATTCTTGTTCTCTGTCTCACAATATTATTAACCGAAGTATTAACTACTACACACTTAATTAATATTAGGTATATTTTATATGTAACTAAATAAAATTAATAAAACTGTTACTATATTATTATCAGTTCTTGGAAATAATTCGTGTACGTATTTAATTTCATTTAGATAATAGAAAAACATTTATAAATATCTACATATAAATACATTTTTAGTATTATTAATAATAAAGAGGCCGGGCAATAATTTATTATAATTTAGGGTTATGACAGAAAACAAAAATTAAAGATTCGATAAAATTAACATAATTAAATGTATTACTTGTCTTTACATCACGCAAAGCACTAACAAAAATTTTGCGGAAAAATATACATAGTAATCTTACCATATAAACCAATATTACAGTATATTTAAAAAGTGAAGAGCAAAAAACATATCCAAGTTCTAATTTCACGCAAATTCAAGGACACAGCCAATATTTAATAAAATATATTTTTACACGGTAACTTCTATTATATTACAGATAAAAAATGACCTATTATCTCGGATCACCCACATTTCCTGTTTGTAATTAACACGATACTATTAATAATAGGGAAATCGCAATTTATTTTATTTTTTTAATAACTAGTAACAATGTTCGAATTTGCCAAAATGTTTACAGAAAAAATATGATTCAAAATACAAAAAAGATATAAAAGCTTTACTAATATTTTTGTGCTTTTTTTTAAATTTAAGTACCTATAATAAATGTATTTTTTTGCACGTTTTGATATTAATTCTAAAAAGGTATTCTTCCCAAAATTGATTTAATAATAGCAGCATAAAATAGATATTATAAGAAATCATTATAAGAAACAAAAGCTATTTTTAGCCAAAGAAAAAAATCAATACATGGAAATAAATCCTCATTCAATAGAAATATTTATCAATTTACAATTTTGACCGATAACCAAAAGGTCATAAAACTATATATATAATCTCATATAATAATAATAAATCATAACAGCTCGACTGCATTCAAAGGACAGGCCCTTTAATACTTGAAGCGCTGTACAAACATGCGCACGTGTGCTTTTAATTTTATACGATATCAGCTGGCATTTGAGATACGAGTAGGGTAACCATGTGTTGTGTAGAAGTAAAAATAATTGTTGTTAATTTTTTTTTTAACTTGTCTTGCCTTATAAAAAGATACAGTATTTTTAGTGGTGTCGGAGATTTCATTAAACAATTGATTTTATAGTTGTTTCACTTTGCACACATACTTTATTACATCTCTTTCCTTATAGTCGACACATAACGTAAAACAATAATGAAATAATTAATTAACAAGTTATTAAATGAACTTATGTTAGAGAGTACTACCATTAACTAAAATACATGTAGGATTAACAGAGCAGTTATACCAATATATTTAAAAAAAACCTAGTTACAAGAAACGATAATATTTTTCAACTTGATATTTTCATCAGACAAGAGCTAGTCCATGGTGATTAATATACAAACTTTATGACAGCTATTCAATCTGAAGGCTCTACTTAAATCGAATAAAAGCGGATGACTGAAAAAGATCTGAAAAAAATATTTTCCAAGCTAATAAGCTTTCAAGCGCAAACTATTTTTTTTTATTTTGATAATTTTGAATATTTGTGCACCATTATCACAGTATTTTATGTATAATAGATGAGCCGAGATGGCCTAGTGGTGCGAACACGTGGATCTATACCAAAGGTCGCGGATTCAAACCCTGACTAGCACCGCTGGATTTTCAAGTGCTAAATTTGTGTTTAAATTCATCTCGAGCTCGGTGGGGAAGGAAAACATCGTGAGGAAACCTGCGTGTGCGTGAATAAATTCTGACACATGTATACCCACCAATCCGCAATAGAGCAGCGTGGTGGGCTAAGTCCCATAACCTTGTCCCTAATAGAAAAGGCCTATGCCCAGCACTGGGGTATATACATGCTGTGTTACGTTTATGTACAATAAGTAAAACAAGGTAAAACAAGTTCAAGAGTATTGAAAAATAAATCATTTTTATGCAAAATAAGGAATTAAAAAAGTCATTCCCGAAAATAAGTTTCGCAGCTAAAGTAAGTAGAAAATCATACTAGTACCAAAACGGCCCAAAAGGCATTTCCAGATTAAAAAAGAAAAAATCATTTATAAAGGGCGTAAAGAGTTAGGAATAACCTGAAGTAGACAGACTTGACTGTGGACTCTTCATTAGTATAGTAATTACAATTCAGTAACGATAACCACTGTTTTGGTGTTAACAACGGAGGCTAATAGTATAACGTACTCTCCGTTGTACGGAGAACATACAAATTTCGCACCAAGAAGAAATCGAACTTGCACCCATCAGTGTTAAAATTATATTATTAACATTATGTATTCTATCTACACTAGAGCAGTCGTCCCGATACTGTCCCGTATCCTGCTCAATTATGGTCACCCTACACGTAGATAGCGAGTTGATTATCACTTGATACCGCCCCCTCATATTAAACGCCCGCATACTAGCCAGCGCCCTGACATCACCCGTTAATACATTAATTTATACGAGTTTTTGATTAATAATGTCTGTTTGTTTTAACCATTACGATAGTGCATCTGTTATTATAATTTATATTTATATAAAAACAAGCAGTTGCTCGGAACTTTGCTTACGGATACTTTACATTTACTCCTTCAAAAGTGAATAGTAAAATTATTTCTTAATTAATCTTTATACTGGAGAAGTTATATAAGGTTAAAGATAAAGTTTCTAGATCAGTCACGATTATTACATGTTAAACACTTTTATGTATTATTAGGATGATATATGTATCGAATATTAAAATATAGTGGCGTACATATACGCGGCAAAAAGTATTATCGTGAGGCACGGCAGTGCCCCGCCAAGTCGAGTAAAAAAGGGGTTTTATTTTAAACTGCTGCGTGTGACTTCTTGCTTTTTCTACTAATAACTTAACGAAATTTCACTCTTAAACGGGTTAAAATGCATTCATACATTTGTATGACAAATATCTACACATAAGTAAAGCCAAATGGAAGTCATTAAAAAGCCGCACCTACATCTGTGTGTTTAACTAAAACAATCTATCAATATTATATTGTCTATAAATTATCAATTTCATAGATCGGCCCACGGTGCAGCATTATGGCAATTATTCTTCAATCACCTACACTTTTCGACCTTATTAGCCTACGTCAAATTCCATCATATCTCAGAAACAATGTTAATTTCCAATATAGGTAGCTATTATACGGCATTTATCTAATTATTTAATTTTATAGTAAATAACACACAGCTGGACATTGAGACATTGAGCTGGACAAGAGACTTGTCCATTCTATGCGTTTGGATTTCCAAATCTAAACTTTACAAACTGTTTACAAACTTTAGGTAAATATTTTTACTACACATTTCATTATATTATTTAATATATAAAAAAAAACTTACAAAAATAAATTGATTTGTTATTTTCTGTCTACATTTCAATAGATAGTTACGTAACTTAAAAGAATCACAACTATTTGGAGGCATTAAGATAAAGAAAATTACTACTAAAAATAATCGAAATCGAAAAACACAAATGAAAAACTCTACAGATAATTTCAATATATTTAAACCAATTAAAACAAAAAAACAAACTAAAGTACGTACAAACTCTCGAACGCTTACAAAAACACAATAAATTATATAATAACAAGAAAAAATAAAATACTAAATGTCAAACGAAAGTGAAGGCTAAGTTAGAAAGGAAATAGAAACGATACCGAGATGTGATCTCAAATATCAAAGATTCTGGGTCAAAGTCGTAACGCCAAAGTGTAGTTTACTTTGCCAAAAATAAAGATTTTTTTACATTGAAAATCGTTTCGTAATGCTCTTTTTAATCTGTGGCATGTTAAGATTTATGTGTTAACCGACTTCAGAAAGATGAGGTTTTGATGAGGGACTTTTTTTGTATGTTATCAAATTAGTCGAAGACGGCGTGACCGATTTTGACAATGCTTTTTTGGTTGTAATGTTTTATTTAAAAAAAAAAAAACTTTATAGTTATGGAGAAACCACAAGAGCAGCGTGAAAAAGAACACCATATGATCTTGGATATTCTAAAATTAATTTAGATTCTTATAATTGATATTTACATCATTCAAACAGAGCGAAATTATACGAGTAGGTACATATTTTATAGATAAATAAAATTCTCCGGAGGCCCAATCCCCCACCCCTTCCCTATTAATTCCCCATTCATTCACTTCGTACTCCCTAAACGGCCGGCAATGCATTTTGTAGCTCCTTTGGTGTTGCAAATGTCCATGGGCGACAGCATTCACTTTCCATCAGGTGATCTGTCAGCTCGTTTGCCGCCCTATCACATTAAAAAAAATTGTCGCATGAAAAACCCAGAAAACTGTGAGGAAATTTCTCTGTAAAATCTTATTTATTTACCTTTAATCCTATTATTTGCATCCGTTGCCGTGCATTCGTGTAATATTTTAAATTCCGCTTCCTGTTACTAAATGAAGGTCTTTGATTTACAGTGTGATAAATATAGACCGTATTCTAAAGAAAATGGCTTACACGAACTATATTTTATAACTAATAAATAGTTAATAATAAATAAAATATCCTTATTTAGTCGTAAACTAATAAAAACATGGCAAAAATTCTAAAGTAAAAACGTTAGTTATTTTTAAATTCTGTAGATGATGATTATAATATAATAATTAAAAATATCGTGTCATTCATAGCAGGAAAATTTGCTTTACTTTGTTATCTATATTATTATATATGTATATGGTTTTTTGCGTTAATTGCAAACGTCAATAGATCAATTTTTATGTACCTATATTTTTCCTTAATCTTTGGTTAATAAGAATGATAATACCATTTTAAGACAAAAAAAAAACTGTAAAATAATTAAGCCCTAACTCCTCTTGGAAACGTTACCAAATTTTTACAATTCAAATGTATTTGTGCCTACTTAAATATGGCTTAGTAAAAAAATACTTTTATTTTGATGTTTGATCGTCTTATAACACAAACTTTCATGAAGATTAAATAGTTGAAGTGTAAAAGCGTCAGCTGTTTTCGCAATAATAATAATTGTTAATTTCTTTTCTTATTTTATTCTTTTCTTTTCTTATTTATTAAAATACGTTGGTATAAGAAACTCTACTAGAACTAGAATATCCTTATTAAACTATACCCTATAACTTTTATCTAAATTTATCATTTAGAAGGACTTAAGTGACAAACATCCGTGCCGAAGGATTTTAATATAAAACCATAGACACAGCAGAGCAGAGCAAAGTTCTCATAAACGTGGACATCTTGTTTCATACGTGGGCGAGGTTGCATTCTATTATTAATCCTTGGCGGGTTATGGGTCGACGATTTATAAACACACACATCTGTTGGACGGGAAGTCCAAAACATTATGACAATGATGCGGAAAAGGATTCAAAATATAAAAATATTTATTGTATTTTGTGTATTTTATTAAAGCTTAGATAAATATAGTTTTTCGATTATATCTTGTCGGAAATACCTAAAGATAGCTTTTATTTTCTACTGCAATGATTAGAAAAAAATGATATCTTTCTGTCGATAAATATAGCCTGAAATAATATGCAATTAGACTTTTTTCAGTAGTTTTTGTATCGCGCGTTTAGAAACAAGAAAAATATGTTATTTGTTCATAAGCTTTTATATAAAAACTATTAGATTAATTAATTACAACGTAACATAATACTCTGCTAAGTAATAACACATTTACAAAAAAACAGACGAAAGGCAAAAACATTTACAATATGTCTACTAATATTACTTCATTAGAGAATAGTGACATCATACAGTCTAATGCTAGAATATCTAGAGATAAAAAAAAGGACTTTTTTATATTTAAAAAGATCATATTGTTAATTTATATAAATCAAGTATCACTTAAGCGGATCATAATTATGACAAAAAGTTTTGAAGATTGGAAAAGAACCTACGCACCCCAATTAATTTACATAATAATAAAAATAACTACACAGACAGGAGACAGTAAAAATAAAAAAAAATTATAATAGTAAACCTCACCTCAACTGTCATTCACTTAGTGCCTGTCTAATTTTATTTAAATAAGAAAAAAATATTTAAATCGAATTACAATCGACACACCAACTAACAAAAAAAAGTACTCACATCAAAATATTAGGGTTCGATAAAAAGGTATACAAAAATTTTGAAAAAGTCACTTCCATCAATCATCATTACATTTATAGCACAAAACGTAAAGTTAAAAGGAGTGAAAAGTTCCTGTTTTGTACGGAACCCTAACAGCAGATGCGCGCCGCACGCGCTGACTCATGCGCGGGCGCAGGGTACACGCGCACGAAAGTGATTGATCGATTTATTATTTACTTTTATATCTTTTATTAATGTTTTGGAAATTAAAAAGAAATAAGTGAATTGTGTTTTTTTTTTTGTGATGCAGAAATAGTGTAAGTTATGGATTTTAATTTATTTGTATTGTTGAAAATATGTAATTTATTTATTTTTATTTTTTTAGATTGTTATTGTTGTTTCTTCAGTGCTACTATAAATCTGTCCATTAAATCATTTATTAAAAATAAAAATTAAATAAAAAAATTACAAATATTACTAAAAAGACGATAATAAATTAATATTCGTGATAAAAATAAATGTTAATATAAAATTACCCAAAAGGTATTCAGTACATTATTTCTTGTTATATTTATAAAGGTCCTTTTCCCAATAGATCACAAAAGTCACTAAAACAAAAACAAAAATCGCGTTATTCAATTACACAACAAAAAAGAAGTATTTTCGTTATCGGGCAAAATTCATTAACGCAGAAATTCTTGTATAATTAAAAGTATACGAAAAGTAACGAACGCTGGCCATTAAAATAACTCCTTTATCTATTTACTCACGCTATCGTGTTTTATCGAGATGCAAACTTTATACAAGGCCTCCGCCGACTACATTAATTTTGAGAGATATTTCCTTTATGTGTATATTTCAACATTTGTATATGCCGAATTTAGTCCATTTTGTATAAGTATTCCAAAGTAAAATCATTGATATAACTATAACATTTTTTTCTCAATTCAATCTGACGCAGGTTTGAGGCTTTATTATCGCGAATTTTTCCTGCGTGACTTCCTCTTAGGTCTCAGAGTTATTTAACGTTATAATAAAGGAAAATTTTAATTTAAAATTTTAAAAGTATAATCCAAACTTTTGTATTTTATGTCCTGTTCCCCGGACAGGTGTATTTTTTTTTGTCTATTTTGTATATTTTGTCATTAATACCTAGATATTTCCGACTACACCATACTGTCAATGTATACCCACTATTAATAAATAAGTGATATACATATAACGAAGACCTTAAAAATGAGCTGTCAGTGTCAAAGTTGATGGATATGATGGGTGAAGAGGATATAGTGTTATATTAAATTATTTCCTTCCGAACGCTCTGACTGCTAGCTCTAGTTTTACTATTCGTAAGTTATTTACCTGTCAAATTTTCGTATTTTCAATATCTCCTATTCTTGCTTAAACAAGAAATATGAATAATATAGGAATATTTTACATTTTAAAAAAGGCATTTCAATATTGAATTTTCCTCTAAAAAGATAAGGAGATGCTTACTGTTATATCGGAAAATCCTAGCCATACTTGTAACTGTGACAAAGTTGCTGATAATACGCAATAAATATAAAGTAAAGTAAAATAACAGCCTGTATTTATCCCACTGCTAGGTATAGGCCTCTTCTCCTATTAGGGAGAAGGTTATGGAGATTAATCCACCACGCTGCTCCACTGCGGGTTGGTGGATATACCTACACGTGTCAGAATTTCTTCCGGCTCATGCAGTTTTCCTCGACGCAACAAATACACACAATTTAAATCATATTTTTTCATCGTAGAAATTAGTTCACGGACCACAAACACGACAACATTCGCAAAAAACGAATTAAATGTCTCTTTTTAGAGCTGGAATAACAAATCGTTAAAAAACATCGATTCTCAGATAAATTTAATCGGTTTTAAAATTCAACACACGATGTCAACGTGAACCGAATCGCACTATTCGGCCGTCCTTCGTCCCAGTTCCGTTTAACGTTAAATGTCAATTGAAATAATTAAGCGTTTGTTTTAAATGATCAATTGTTACACATAACGTTATATAACGTTTACGTGTCGTTACATTGTGTCTATGAGGTGGTACGAGTAGTTTAAAACAAACTTGCTGATTTGTCACATTAAAGCTAAGAATTGAACTCAAACTGAACTAAATAGGATAAGGTAAAGGCAACTAATTCCAAGGTATTCCAAAAAATTGCAATTTAGACATGAAAGTGAGAAATTACAAAGCAAACGAACTCGTTACGCGTTATTTGCTTGCTAATAAGGCTTTATTATATCGTTTGATTTTGGGTTAGTAATTTAGGCATATAGCAGTAATTGTCACAAGCTAAAGTTATGAAAGTATATCACACGTTTTGAGTCTTAAGTTTGGTACAAAAATATGAAATCAAAAATAGTTTACATAAATAATATATAATTAAAGTGGATTATTTCAAAGAATCATTTTTAATTCAATTAATATCACATACACAAAACAAAAAAAAGGTAAAATATCCCAAACTAAGATATCAAAAAACATACAAGATAACCCAATCAAGAACAAATAGAATTAACCGCACGAGAGTACATCGCCCACAGAGGCTCCGCGGCGCCTGCGAGTCGCATCCAGCAATAATTACACTATATCTAGGTCGCCGCCCACAATGACCGGCGCTGTTTGACCAGCTCCACTCAAACCTGACACCCCCCACCCCCCCTTGACGCAACACGCTCATACGAGATGGGGGGAAGTGGATCGTAAGCGGGGGCCAAGTTACACTGGTGGGCATGACCTCGCCGCTCCTCTTTATTCAATCCTAGAATTTGTGTGGCATAAGTTTAAGGTTTTTTTTCGTCGAATCCTATTTTATTGTAATCCGCTTTATGATTTTTTGGTGTTAGTTGTACATTTTTTTACTTTTTGTATGAGTTATCCAAATGACGACGAACCGTCTCCACGCACGTACGAAACGTTAACGAAAGTTTTAAACTTCAATAAGACTTGAGAAATCTCAAATAATGTCACATGTCAGACATTTATCATGTAACTTTTGAGTGCCGTCTAGAATTTTTACGAGTTTCATTGTTCGCTTCTATATTTAATGAGCACTTTTTGTGTTGATTGTACAAATACAGATTTTTGATCCAGATAAAAAAAAAAACACTTTCATAAATATTATTTTTAATATTCTTTCGATATATCTTTTTGATATTATAATTTAGTAAATATTCAATAATTATGTATAAGTTTAATTTAAAAAAAGATCTTAAAATGTCGTAAAATATACAAAGCAATTACAAACGAATTTTAATTAGAGAGTATTTCAGTACGCTTCATGAATATTTAAAATATTTAAGAGTTTTACCTAAAAAACCTAAAAAAATTATACGTTTCATTACAGATGTTTTAAATCCCACAGGATACTATTAAATTGACTGAAATGTCAAACCAATTCTATATTAATTATATACAATACAGTACAATTTGATATCAATTAAAAATAATTACGTTCTGAAATATTATCCGCAAGTTTTTTACGACAGACGGTTGAATGTAATCCAAAAAAACATCAGGTGAAAAATTTATTTTTAAAAAATCTTACTAACTGAAACATAAATAAATGTGCATTCATTTTTTTATTATTTGAAAAAATACAATAATTTATTTGTAATTTATAGTAATAAAGTATTTCATATTACGTTATTTTTTTTTTCAAAATTAAACAAAAAAATAACTACTATTTACAATGCACTACAAAAAATCGATACATATATAAAACTTCGTAAAAGGCTTTACAGCGAAAACGAAGAAAAAAATACTGAAAACATCTTCAACCGATGGTGGTACAATAATTCAAAATTTTATTAACAAACCACAGACGACAAAGAGTCGTAAATATTTATTTCATTTAAATCATTACGAATTTTATACTCTGCGGTTTCGGACTGACCGAAACGCGAAAAAAAAATAAAAACATTTTTTTTCCAAAAAAAAAAATGGACACAAAAAACTTACTTTTCAATTCGTCCTTTGGGGTACAAAAAAATAATCACAAGAACTAAAAAATATATGTCACATTTTACTTCCCGCGGCAGCGTACGGACCGCGTTCGCGCACGTCCGTCCCGTGGCCTGCATTAACGCTACTGATCTAATTCGAAACGTATGCTTGGAAATGACGTAACGGCCGCCATCTTGCCCCCCGCCCCCGGCCCCGCCTAACTCCCCATCTGGAAAAATGCACTTATCAATTTCAGTTTAGCACGCCGGTCAAAGCTTACAAGTCTTTGATGGTCTACGATTTTGCTACGATACTCGTTCGATCTTTGAGAATCGAGAATGTAACGTTTAAACTTTAAACGTGTTCCTTTTTAGAATGATTTTTTTACAGATAAAACATAAATTTTACTTTATTTTTATTTTGTTTTTAGAGTAGCATATTTGTTCTGTTTGTAATGCTGTCTACAAAAGGACAGTTAAAAGGAAGTATAAAAAGTTTTATGGCTAAGAAACGTTTGCCAAAAGCAGCTTTGGCCTTGGCGTTCGGAAAAGTATGGAAAATTTTATTTACATTGTACCACTGTAAGATGTAATTTTCGGAAGAAAACCATTGTTTTACAACAATTTCTATAAAATCGTATCTGCTTTCTTGCTTCCCGTGCAATTATTACAATACTTAGAAAAAGGTTATTGACTTTTATAGAAGATCAAAGGAAAACTGTGTAGCTCTACTATTTTCGACCATTGGTAAAAACAGTGAAATAAAATACTTCTCACAAGCTCTACAATACAATACAATACAATACAATAAAATTATATATTTTATTATATTATATATTCATAACGATATGTTATGAATATTATATATTCATAACGATAAAAAAATACAAATATAGAGTAACATAATTATTCAAATTTTGACAATTGACGAATTCTTTTTTTTTATTTGTTAAATTAGGTATAAGAAAATCATTTTCAAAGAAAACCGTTAAAATTTACAACACTTATATAATGGAAAAACTAACAAAGCCGAATTAAAATTTGTCATGTCAATAGCACTTCGAAGGTCGAAAATCTCAAGAACTTTTGACCTAATTCCGTCCACAGTCGAGCTTGCCTAAATATTATCCATATAAAATAAAACCGTACCGTGTCCGTCTATGCGTCAAGAAAGAAAGTATTAATTTCTTTCGAATTTCGAAACGATCGTTGACATTTTTATGAGTCTTCTTCCTAACATTATCCCGGACTTAACCAGGGTCCTCTTTATTCTAGTCTAGGTATTTACAGGACAGATCACCTGATGGAAAGTGAATGCTGTCGCCCATGGACATTTGCAGCGCCAAAGGAGCTACAAAATGCGATGCCGGCCTTTCAGGGAGTATAGAGGGGGAATGGATGGGAATTACTGGGAAGGGGTGAGGAATTGGGCCTCCGGAAACACGACGCAAGCGTCATTTTCCGCCGGTTGTCTGTGAGGCCTTGGTATCACTCCGGTCGAGCCAGTCCATTCGTGCCGTACCTCCGCAACCCAAAGGGTAAGCCAGTAACCATTTAGACTAGAATATTTACTTACTATGAGTAATGATTGTGATAACAACCGGGACTGACGGCTTAAAGTGCTCTCCGAGGCACGGTGGGTAAACTCACATGGACCAGACCTAGGAACAAATGTTTGTTAAGAAGTCGACTTGTGACTTCTCAACTGACCGTTGTAGAGGCAACATCTCCTGAGGATGCTCCGGTGTCGGAGTGAAACGTAGGTAGAGTGTCTGTGTGTACATCATACCAGACAGATTTATACTGTTTTCGCGGATTATAGCAAAATAAATATTTGATTTGTTAGAAAGTGTGTTATTGAATATGCCCAAACGCAAAAGTGATGATCTGGATCGAATCAAACATAAAATATAAAATAAAACTAGAAAATAAATCATGACACATAAGGCGATAATTTCACGATGTATATTGTTCGGATGACTACGAGAATGGACTACAATTATATTGGCACTACAATTATATTGGAGAATGGACTACAATTATCATGACACATAAGGCGATAATTTCACGATGTATATTGTTCGGATGACTACGAGAATGGACTACAATTATATTGGTACTAAGTTATTATATAATTTATAGTTTTCAAAATATAAAATTTTGCTCGAAAAGTTAATATCACCATTTCAGCTAAAACGGTTCAGTCATTTAGCCATTAACAAGCAACGAACACACAAACCTTACTATGACTAGTACAAATACTATAGAACTACTAGTCTACTAGTAATATTCTACTAGAAGTACTATTGGTACTAGTAGGTAGGTAATTGTGTCAAATTGTAGGATTTTAACACGCTGTATATTGTTAATTGCAGGTACTTTAAATATATATATCTATATTAAATATTTAAAACACAGAATACACGTGTAATTTAAATTCATTAACGTTACTCACAATTAGCAAAATTGTTGAAGATTGGCTTTTTGTAAATTTTATGAAATAAATGAACCTTTTAGACCTACCAAATTAAAAATTAAACAGAAACGTGGAAATTGTACAAATTTTTAACAGAAGCTAAAAATTACAAGGATCTTTCAGCTATTTATAACACTTAATAAACGTCACCTGTTGAAAAATATATTTTTTCAAATTAGTAACATCTTTTAAAGACTTTTTCCAATTAAGTCTAATGCGCTTTTCATTTAAAATGAGCACGGTCCATGTTTATTTTTACATTTAAGCCTCGATCGCTTTCTAATAGAATATAATTTCTATTTCTACATTCTATTCTATACTGGGCCCGTATTCTCTATGTCACGATACATAACGTGCCCAAAACGGATGACGTCATATCGTGCTTGTCAAACAATCTTACCATGGCACGTTACGTCTTCTTAAAACGGTATTTTGTACGCACACGTCTTGAAAACGTAAGGAATAGCATAGGTAATGATATTCTTGTCTTTTTGCTGATGGCACGATCCGTTTCTATTAACAATCTTTCAAAAATGGTTATCAGTTTATTTTTTATTAATTTCTTAATCACTTGTATGACAGCATAGAACGCGCCACGTAACGTGACATTTCAATTTCACAATATCATCTAGAATACGGTTTTAAGACAGTAACGTGTTTCAACATAAAAATACGTTTTGATTTGGCATAGAGAATAAGGGCTCTGGTACGTTTTAATGAAAATTCAACGTATACGTATCTATTTCAATTCAAACAATGGAAAAAAACTTTATATTTATATAGAATATATTCAACCAATTTTAATACCGAATAATGAATAAATGAACCACTCTTTTGACATATTTATATTATGAATATGTTTATTACTGAACCAAAGGTCTATTTACAATTTCTGTGTTATATGAGTGGTATCAAGCAGTTTTTTCGTCTCTGATTAAAATATTCATGTCTCTAATATTACTTATAAGAAATCATGTTAATAAAATAAATGGTTTTATTACGTAAGTACAACCATTCATACTAATCCTTGCTGTTTATAATAATAGTACTGAGTATCGAAGCAATCAAAAAATCTCACCTGACTCCATCCGTATGCGCTCAGAAATCCAATTGTTATTGTATTCGTGTCAGACCAATTCCCCCTGACGTTGGGGCAAATCTTCGCACTCCCGCAATTACTCTTGACTAGATCGAATAAACTAACGCCATCTGCTTCCAAATTGTCTATCGATACGACATCGTGTATCAGATTCATAGTCATTCCAGTGAACATATTGTTCAAATATATAGAATGTAGCCTTGATTCGTGTGTGGGTACATCAGCTGTCAGATTCAGTAGTTCGCATTTCCTGTGATGGTATTGACTGACGGAGTCATTAGCATCTTTGACGTCATTGATCGTTGTATTGGTTGCATTGTTCTCGACAATACTTCGTTTGGTTATGTTGGTAGCATTTGTGTAGGGTTCCGTATCTGAACTGTACGATCTATCGATTTTAGTTTTAGTTACGTACTTAGCTGCAGCAACGTGGAACATGATGATAATTATGCAAATTAACCCAGCCCTGTTCGCCATTTTCTCAGTTAATTGGGTCTTGCTCCTGCATATTAGTCTTCCGTGTTCCATTCAGCGTCTGTAATAAAAAGTGTTTTTAGTTTTAAAATGAGAATATTTCAAGTCTAAGAATAAAGAATAATTTTCAATAAAAATCATCCATTATTCAAGTTAAAAGAAAAACGATCACTTTTCTTCCACCTTCATTTAAAGACCCAGAAATTTCTTTTCAATTATATCAACACACTAGTCATTTCATTAATATGTGCCGTCATATGTTTTTATTGACTTAAATAGGCTAAAGCTACAATAACAATAGAGATAGATATATGTATTTTAGAATTGTAGATACAGATTCATATACTACATACAAATAAACCTTTGTGTTCAATTATGAAGCCGTGAAATTAATTATTTTTGGAACATCATACCATTGATATACAGTTGATATGTAACGTGATAAATTGGACAATTGTTTGTACGAACCAATTAAATCTCAACAATATTAGAGAACTTCAATCGCATTTTCAATTTTCCAAATATAACACATGTTTATATAAGTCATTATAAACCTATATCAATAAACAAGGGAGTAACTTGATTATATTGATTTGCCAGTAGCTAATGTGGATAGTCATTTCCCTTGGGCAGTACTTGACGTTATTGGCACAGCTAGGACCTATAATGGAATACTAATGCATGCTTTAATGCCTTCAATATTGTTTAAATTAACGCAAGCACGTAAATAACCATACGTAATTTATTTTCACAAGAAAATTAAATAAGAAATCTTATAAAATATTGTTGTCTTAGATTTTCGCGATTATTACACATTGAAATAAAACTAGTTTTAACGGATTTAAATCGCGTATA
>DVXP01001152.1:0-16000 GCA_018235645.1 Junonia grisea | reverse complement strand
TGCGGAGGTCAGACGGCAATCGCTCTGCGTAAAAATCAGTAACCTGTCAAAACTTAGGCTAGAATAAAGTAGACCCTGGTTAAGTCCGAGAAAAATGCTAGGAAGAAGAAGAAGAAGACATATAAATAATACATACATATAAATAAGTCGGCAACTCAAATTTCAATTTATGTGCAATGTTAGAATGTTACATTGACACCTATATTTTAGAGTTTTATTTAGGTTTATATTCATGAAAATTCATAAAATTCTTAAAATTACAAACACACTACACATTTTTGTCAAGTAACGTTATAAGTACACAGATAATATCATGTAAAGTGAATTCAGTAGATCCTTATTAGATTAATAGACGGCATAGACTTGCACCCAAAGCCTCCTATTATTACGCACTTTATTCACAGCCCTACGTAATAATAGTAACCCAGTTTATCCTACCCGTTTATATATTCATTTCTCTAGCAATTGTCATAAACTGATCTCATATACCTATAAATAACGTAGCGTTTTAAAGCTTTTATATTCTTTTATGCAGTAAAATGAAGTATAGATGTTTGCTTAATGTTAAGCTTCGATTCAATACTTGTTTACACCTATTGTGGTGTTTTGGTCTATCAATGCTTTTACTGGAACTGGAAATAATACAACGAAAACTTACTCTACCAATAAAATAATTTATACAATATATGTGTCCTATAAAATGTTCTATATGTATCCTATGAAGATGAATATATCTATAAATGAAGCTTAATATGAATCTTGTTAAAGATTTAATTTTATTGAATGTAAAGTACCCAACGAGTATCGTTTAATAAAAATACGAATATAAAATGAATCTTGTTTTGCAGAGACATGTCATACGTATGTTGTTGGCATCATAGTTAACCCAATGCACTTTACGCCTACGCTTTTGGAATAACTTTATTTCCACATTACGATTTCCAACTTGTTTTTATTGCGAGCAGTAAACGTCTCCTTACGACTTTTATCATTTCAGCTATCTAGATATTGGTTTTCTGATCCATTTCATTTCACTGAACTATTGTTTATAGTTTAACTGTTGTGTACCTACATATGTATGTATTTCTGCTAAATAAGTATTATTTTATCAAGTTATCTCTTTACTGCTTTGTACGAATCGACCTACGCAGATGTGATTCAGCAAAGTTCTATAATGAGTGGGATGCTTAAATATCGAAAAATTCATGAATCAGTTTCGAATTGGCGCCGTTTGACTATTTTTATGTCTTATTGTGGAGGTTATTTATCTGTCATGTTGATACGAAATAGGAAACAGTTTTATTCTGATGGACAACGCATTATGAATTTCAAGCGGAACAAAATATACTTACAAAATATATTAATAGGTACATACATATATTCTGATTATTATTATTGCGATTGAATATTGCTGTAACTATGTTAATTAATAACACACAAACGCGTGGGGTGTTCTATAATAACATTTTTTAATTTCAATTTTACTAAGAACTGTTATCTAATCTAAGCTTGCGTAATATACGAGTAGGTGGCTTATTATTATATGAGTATAGGTATAATATATGTTCTATTTTTGTCGCATTTAATGTTTAATACTAACTGTTAAGGTAACAAGCTTCTTTATCAATCAAATACTCACCATTCATTTTTACTTCAAAATGGATTCTACCTTTATTGTCTCTATATATTAATACGTGAAGCGAAAACTTATGCGAAAATTCGGCGAAAGGAGAAACATGAAATTTGGCATAGTTGAACCCTATATGGAGAAAGATTCTAAAGGTTAATATTTTTTAAATATTATTTGCAGTAAATACGTTTAATTATTTAAAATAAAATATTCTCACACATTGCCACTACTACATGGATACCTTTGTTGTAATACTATCAGTCACAATGAATAAAAGAGAAAATGAAGTGCTCAACTAAAAAGGTTTCATGGTCGATTATATCTAACACAGACAGGCCTCTTGGAAAATATAAAAAAATAACATCTGAAACCGGTTCAGAGTCAGCCGAATACGACAATCCATTCTTCTTTTAATTCGTGTTAGATTTTTGTTTTCTTAGTCTTTTCTTAGTTTTAGTTCTTTATGACGTAGTTATTATCAGTTTACTCAATTAATTACTCAGTCGCATACTGTGATACAAGCCAAGCCAAATATGTCTAGCAGTAATCAACTGATAGTATTAAACATCTTGATCGCGGAAGTAACATACAATTACAGAAAAGGGGTGGGAAAGTTGTCTATAAAGCTGTGTTCGGTAGGTAAGAGGCCTGGATGCCACTTTTCTTTATCAATTTCTCTTTTTTTTAATCCGCCATCGGATTTGCTGCAATTATTATGTAGAATGCACACTAAGAATAATTTATTTACAGTAGTAGCGATTTTAGAGTTAGATACTCAAATTGCAAACTGTAACTGAGTAGGTAGTGTAAGACGAGTTTCTCACATAATGCGAATGACATAATAGTTTGTTGGTTGTCGCCCACTAAAATCATCCTATGGCTTCGGTCCAAATATATTAAGCAATGAACTCGTAATTTCGATTGCCTTGAAAAATGTAAATGTATGATTCTGTACCAAGATATAATCGATATACATCAACGTCATTTTTTGTAAAATATTTATCATAGCTAGATATATAGCTCATAGATACAGTTATTCATAACTATTAAATGAAAATAAAAAATGATAGGTATTTCATGGTTTTTATTATTTATTTACTTATGCCCAGAATGTCCGCGTATAAGTCGAAAACGGTTCAAATATGATTTTTAATTCTTTGTAATTAACTTTGTTTATTTTACACACGACTTTTTAATGGGTGAAGTGAACTATTCTATTCGGGTCTGTCAACATCATCTTTTTATTATCTATTATAAGGTTTGAATATGGCATACATAGTGGCCAGAATTATCGTTCATAACGAACCTTCAGCAACTTCCGCGAAAATTTCTACTGTAGGTTCGTTTATGTCCTCGCTGGTTCGGGGGACGTTGGTACGCGGAACTTTTGGTTTTTTGTGTGCATTGTATTACTAAGTATATGTTCTATTGTGATGGGATGAAACGCTTCACTATACAAGTCAAGACTTTCTGTTTTTAATACAAATTATTTTAGATTTCATAAACTACATCGAATACAATCTGACATCACTAACAATAAACTGAATCGCGTATTTTACAATTGTTTTATTTCTAAGTAGCTCAGGACTAATTCGTGGTAAAATGATCACTGACAATGTAAAGTGTGGGTTATTCGTATTAAAGTTCTAAAGAAAGTTCTTGATTTCTTGATCTTACTCAGAATTCTCTGAAATATTACAAGTCAGCACAGACTGTTTTTTAATGTTATTTTTGTACACTTTGACGTCTTTTTATATATTCACGCCAAGAATACAAATTTGATTAACATAAATCTCTCGTACGAGAATAGCTTAAGTCTAAGCTTTAATTATTTATATACGTATGTTAATTTAGTTGTAACAACGTAGTACGTTACCAAATGTTTTTAACATTTTAAGTTTAGAATTTCTTTGTACAAATTCAAATTCATACTTAGGTTCATACACAGATTTCTTACTACATGTTATAATTAATTTACTATACACATTTTATATAAATTGTATAATTAAAGTTAGATGATAGTTTTAACGAGATTTCAAAGTTGTTTAAGATTTCGTCTGAACTCGGATACAGAACCGAATTTATTTCTTATTAAACAAAATCTCTTTTGCTTAAAAATGGATTTTCGCGTGGGCGAATACGATTGCTTTTGTGGGCGAATCAGGGCACTTTTTTACTCGCTCCGGCGGGGATGGCGAAGAATAATTGTTTTTCTTTTAAAGAATGTTTGCTTGTCGTTCCATATATATTTCCCATTACTCGTGTTCCTATTTCAATGTTAACCAAGTAAAATTAGATTGTGTTTAGTTAAAGAAAATTGAAAATAGTTTTCTCAGTAAAGTTTTTTGTATCTGTTAAATTAACGTATTTCATGTTAAATTAAAATTAAGGTGCATATGTTTTGTTGGACATAATATAATTAAATATTAATTTAAACTTTATGAATAAAGCTATCGCTTGATCGTTATTTAATGATTAAAGATCAGTTCCTTAATGATGAAAGGTGCACAGTCCTACCTGAAGGTTGTGGTAGAACCAGAGCGAGCCGGTAACGGAGATGGCGAACCACAGGAACAACGTGAACACTGAGATTTGGCTCACGTGGAGCGCGTTCAGCAACGCCGAGAGCACCACCGCCAAGGCGTGGCACAGCACTATCGGCAGGGCGCAGCGATCGATGATGTCCCATGGTACCTCCTACGAATTGAAACAAGTGTTGAAAATTTTATAAAACCCCCGACAACGTATTCAATATTAAATGAGGACTTGTCCCTATGTTTACCCCTAACCTATTTAACGGTTCTACCGATTTTCATAAAACATATCTAAGAACACTCGAAAATAATTCACCTTTCGGGAGCTACATACAGACTGACAGACATACAGACTGACAGACACATAAACACATAGATATACACATCAAGCTTATAATACCCCTCTTTTGCATCGGGGGTTAATAAATAATAGTAATACCTCAATCCCAATGCAATGGTAGAATTCAATACCCGAAGATTCCCAACGGGAGCTCACTGAGCCTCCATCTCTTTTTTCGTCAACAGGCGTATACGTGTCCTTTGAATTTAAGTAAGTTTCCGCGTGGAAGTTTTCACAATGTATTATTTTAGGATGCAATAATATAGAGGGTTTCTTAACAAATAATAAAACCATTTGACAAGGACAATCGGTTCTTCATTGTAACTGTGATTAGAGTTTATTTATTTTATTTATTATAAATTAAATTAACATACATAACTATAATTATGAATATTGGAACAAAGTGCGGAAAAAGCAAATTAAGATTTAACTTCTAGAATAGACAAAGTTAGTAAGTCAGTAAGTCAGTAGTCAGTCAGTAAATAAAGTTTTTAAATTCATAAAAAGTTTGTTGTACTAAAGAAGACGTCAAACGATTTTTCTTTTTAACTTTACATTTTACAAGAAAACTAGCAGCCCCGCTTCGGTTTTGCACAGATTAAACAACGCTACATGTATAATTTATTATTATTTCTATGTAAGTTACCTAAATCGATATTAGATATATTATACTTGACATATTTTTTCTTATAACGCATAAGAAAAAATACTCAGATTTCTGATCTGAGCCATAATTTTTAAAACCTCCGAAACATTTTTTAAAAGGTGAAATTTTACCTACCTACATTGATTTTATGCATATCTTAAGACTAAGGCTAAGTCTTAAGTTATGCCGAAAAATGATAAATTATATGAGTAATTAAATTTAAAAACATTTTTAGTTACGTAAAAATATAGTTCAAAATCTATCTACACATTATCTTTTATTTTTATATAATTTTTTTCGCTCTGTGGTTATCGCGTTTAGAGAGCTATAGACAGACGAAACGAATTACTCTATTTCACATTATTTTAAAAATTAAAATACTTATTGGTATGCGCAACAAAAGATTCATTTGCAAAAAGTTCATTAATAGGTTGAGAGGTTTCTGAACAAGTAAAAGCGTAACTTTAAAGTCGATAGCGGACTTTTGACTGCGTTTTGTAACGAAAGTTTATTTGACTTAAATTGCATAGCAACTATAAAAATATGTTTTATTTAACGTCTTACCTTACAATAAGTGCTTTTTGTTATCCGTATGTTCCTAATAAATACAAGTAAATTAAATAATAACTCCGTTCATCAATGATCTAAGTAAACTCAAACAGCGAAAGTCTAAATTCAGTAGTTAATCAATATTTACTCTGGAACGTAACGGCGAAAATCGTTTTAATAGCAAACAGAGTAAATATAACCAGATGTTCTAAAGTTCCACAAATATACTAGCCGAAAGTTAGTATTCTGAGTATCGAGTGAAAATACACGAGCTAGTCAGCTGCTAAACGTGTTACGTCAGAGTTTGCATAAATAGATAAAGAATTCTGATGAGGCGACGCAGGAAACAAGAAATGGCAATTTAGATCATCTTCGCTGTTGCATAGCGCGCTTTGCTTTCGTAAATGTGTGTTTAAGAGAAAATTGTTTTTCTCTATTATGGCAATTTTCCTACAGACTCGTGTGTGAAAAGATTTATATTCGACGACTTGGCTTTTATTTTATTTCGGCGCTTTGAATTTTGTTATAATTTTAAAGATATTTGCAAGATATGTTTCTGTTATAAAATGTTCTTTATTTGTATGAAGGTTGAGTTAGGTGATGACATCGTTCAAAGGACGTGACAATTCATAGATGAGAAACAAAAAATATTGTATTAATATAATGACACGCTGTGACTTTCAAACTAAAATACCGATCTAATAAAAGTTAAAAACTCAATTTATAATTTCTTCCAATTTTCGTCATTATTAACCTCATACAACCTAACCTTAAAATGTTTGTAGGTTTTATTTTTGCGGGCCTTAAAAATAATATTTACTCAATTTTTTTCCTTTGGAAAAGTATAAAAAAATACCTGTGACGTAGTTGGTGGTTGTGAGTTTTTGATGAGTGATCCTCTCCGCGCCGAGGGCCGGCGGTGCATTGAGGGTGCGGTGATGGAGGCGCGGCGAGTGACGTCGCCGGCGGCCATTATGTTTCAATTCTACAAAAACAGGAAACCGCTGTAATTACTTTTTAACTGGCTGAAAAAGGAAACTATGGTTAACCTAATAAATTAATATTGTAAATGTATTAAACTTTAATTTTGAGGTTATTTGCTTATTATGTTAATTGAATATGATATTAACTGAAGTAAATAAATGAAATACTTGGATGAAATATTAATTATCATTTTTCTCTAATTACGAATAATAGTCAATTATTACTGCATAAAGATTTGGCTAGCCTGAGTAAACACTATTAAATAATTTCCCGCCAATTTTTCTTTTTCATCTTTTTTTTTCTTAAGAAATTGATAAAGGTCTAAATACATAATGCCCAATAAAGTGAGATGTAAATAATGTATCTAGTATAAGGCGTCATAAACAGTAATGCATGTGTAACGTGCCTTAATCTTTGATCATCGTTTTAACAGATTCGCCTTCAACTCTATTTACAGAAACACCCGATTCTAAAAGGTTTAACCACGCAATAACCATTTCTAATATTAGAAATCGGAACGAGGATTTAGTTCCTCCTTTCTTACTGAATCTAGTGTACTGGAACTACTAGTTCTATTGGCCGAATTTCGACCATAATAGCTTTTCAGTACTTACCTATAATTTCCATAGGTACATTTTCTATTTATGATATCAACCTGACAGTTCGACAACTGATTTATTTAGAATGTTAGTTTTAGGTGTATTGTTATAGGTATCCATGTGTCAATGTCGTCAAAATTTGTGTTTTAATTAATTTTGTCCTACCTACCTATCTAATATATGTCAAATCTTCCTTCATATAAACTTTGAACTTTGATAATATACATAATCCGTTCGCAGAATTATTGTAAAATTAATTTAAATTTCTGTTACGTTTTCATGATGATTTTGATCAATTATAAATAATATAATATTATTAAAACTTATATAAAATTGAAAAAAAATTGTCGTCGCACGTGCCACGTTAAAAAAAATAAGATTTAATATTTTTTCACATTTTCTTATACTTTGTGTGTAAAAATTCCTGAAATATGTGTAGACTTCTCTCGATGTAAAAGACTATTTTTTTCTTAAAAAAAAAATATACTCAGCAAAATTCAACGAAATGTTTGTGATTTCCGGCGAATGATTGATTGAATGGTTAAAAGCAATTGAACTTTATTGATCGACATCTATTTTTGAGGATTCAGAAACTATGATCGTCTAAAATAACAAATTCAATTTCGCTTTCTGCTGTTTGTTGGCACGACATCCCTACGCGTTATAAATTAATGTGTATAGTGAAGATGCATTCATTTTATTCGGCCTTCTAATATAATATAGTAAGTGACCTAATATTACGCATGCTATTAAGATTTTTTAACATTATTTATTTAGTATTCACAAATCATTAATGGTCCTTTAAATCGACTTCAAAAAGTAGGATATTATCAATTCGATGTGTATGTATGTATAATAATATTGTCACAATTGCTTAGTTTTTGTATATGTTGGTCTATATACTAGCTTTTAAACACGTGTGCCAAATTTTAAAAGTGTATGTATGTTTGTATATTTGTATGTTTTTCCGCTTATACCAAACTACAGGTCCGATTTAGACGATTCATTTTTTAATGACATTTGCTTCAACTTAGGGTATGGTACAAGTTTCATTGAAGTCGGTTCAGTAGTTTACGAGTTATGGAAAATAGAAAACGTGTAACCTTTTTTTTCGTTGACGCAGGATAAATTTTCATAGATAACCGACTCCTTGTCGGGTTATGTGAGATTGTACTCACTAAAACCCCTGCGATGGTCGCCACAGCACGAAAAACGGAGAAGCTACGGGATCGCTTTCGCAGCGAACGTCCGCGGCCTCTATGGGTAGTGCGAATCAAAACCTTGGGAAATTTTTAGTGACATGGTATTTATGCTGAGAAATAAAAATTACGAAAAACTGACTCCAAAAAAGGAACTAAAATATATTAAATAAAACGTTTTGAGTCCGTTATTTTTTTAATTATTTTTATTTACTTTACAGTAGCAGTGTGTATGTTAGTTTTCGTTTTCGCTTACCAACGTTTCGTTTGCATCTGTAACGAGTAGGTATATTAGTTATTACACGGTACATGACATAGGTGCATCTACCTGTTGTGAATTCTAAAATAGGTTAGGCGTAGACCTAGGTATTAGGCGTTAGGCATGCCGCTTCTGTCACCTTCGGTAACATGAATTAATCAGTTTTAGTAATCTGTTTGTATCGGCATTTCTGACATTGACAAGTTTCTGAAATGTTACAGGTATTATTAATAGGTATCTATTTTTGGCTTTGCTAAAACATTGTTACTAAATATAACCTGTATTTAGTAACAGAGTTTAAAGCTCTGACCATTTTAAATTTTACAACGGAAAAATCTCGAGTGGCTATTAGCTTTACAAATAGAGCAAGTTCAGAGCTAGCGAATTTTCTCGCGCTATATTCTCTTTCAGAAAAAAAAGCAAATCTCACGGGAGACGAAGCCTAACGCATAAATTTTATGTTATTTACGTTTGTTGTGTATCCACATTGCCTGTAATTTTATTTCCTGTTATTAGTTCCTCCGTGGCCCAACCAGTTGGACTAGCCAGTTGGGCCACAAGGAAACACCCTCTTAACACTATGTTTTTGGTAGGATTGTCTTTGATTTGATTACAAATTGAAATAAAACTATTTTATTTCAATTTTTTAGTACAATTTTTTCTCAATTAAATTTTTTTTTGTTCTTGAATTTTTTTAATAACAACTTTTTTCCATGTATTGTAAAAAGTAATAAAAACAAAGTTGTAGACAATTTCATTTACTTTAAGAAACGTCTTATCATTTCGTAATATTTCTGTAAGAGGGCTAACTTAGAATAAAGAGGGAAAAACATTGGCAATCCTTTGTTCAAGATGGTTTTCGAGGGACAAGGGTGGTGGTGGTGACTTGGAGTTAAGGTTCTATTAACCCCTTAATATAATTATGGAACAAGTGAGTTTTAACTGGTTCCAAAATGAAATTCCTATTTTGTAACGCTTGTTCCAGTTTGAACAGTAAAGTTCGTTGTTTAGCCAAACTTGTAATTGATATGATATTAAATGCAACCTAAGCATCAAGATGGCTTTTCTTGAATCCTATTGCTAACATATTAACCCAATTTATGTATGTGTTAATTATTTATGCTATATGTGTAATGTATAACCACAGAGGAGGTGCGGGGCAATGGTCTTTTGTTTATAGTTGTATCTCTGCATAGTCACAGTAAGCGTGACAGAACCGCGTTGGATTGACGAAGTGGCCGCCTGTGGCTTCACAAATAGAAAGTGCACCCGATGTAAATGTCGTGGATCGTTTTCGACCGCTCGCCGCAGCGGATACAGTTTTATTTTTACACAGTCAACTTCCAAGCGGCCTAAAACATTTCCCCGCTAGATTAATATAATTTTTGATAGATATCACGTAGGCGTCGACATGTTCGCGAGCATTACATAGTTCAACAAGACGAATATTTTTCTTGGAACCGATATTTATTGAACTCCCACATTCTGCGTGATTCTGTAATATTAGCTTTTGCTCATATTTAAGTATCACATAGTAGCCATATCCGTCTTTTGTTTGTGATGAAAAGCGTTCATTATTACTTTGCTTTGAAATTTTGACGCAAACGCAAGATTATTGTTTATTGTTATACAATGTAATTTTTATTTATTAATTTAATGTTATACATTTAAGAATGTAAGAAAATAATATAATGATGTATATGAACACACATTATATTTTGTACTACTGGTAATGATATGTTATGTGTTGACTACTTTTTACATACATAATATGCGAAGATGGTCTCGCCCTCCCCAAGTTTGATGTACCTAGTAGGTACATGTGCATAGGTACTTTAAATATAATTGAACAAATATATATATACACATGTAGTAATTCCTAATGTTTTATTTACATTCTTATAGTAGATAGTTATTTTTTATAAACAAACTGCGCATTTCTAATAATTTACCATTGCATAACTTTTATACTCATTCATTGGTTGATTTCTTAGCAAAGCAAAGCGAAAGGCGAAAGATATATTTAGAGCACAAAATCCATCAGCTCACAAAAATCAATACACATTAAAATATCATTGGCTAGAAACAAGAATCTTAAAATATGACTTATAATCTGTGCAATTTAAATTTGCGCCGTCACGTCAATATGTTTATGTGCGTGTTCGCTCTCAACCTCGAGAAACGTCGACATTATAACTATAAGTTACTCTGGATAGATTTTATTTTATTATCGAAAGTAATTAAAAGTATCCAGTAAAGTTTAAGTCTCCAGTAGGTAAAGTCCAGCAAAAAAAAAGTATAAATTGTATCTACTTAATTGTAATTTTTCCTAACATGAAAAAAAATCTCTTAAGCCTTTAAGTCGTATAAAAACGTCAGTTGTCAGTTTCTAGAACACTAAATACTACTACACTATGTGCATAAAGTTTTTGTGCAGCAACATACAATATTTCATTTTCAGAGGTTTTGTAGTCAAAATGGAACGCTTTTAGTTTTGCCATGTCCCTCTGTCAGTTCGCTTGTCTGCGGCTTAGCTCAAAGAACCACGGTACTGAAATCTGTAAGTTGGTATGAAAATACATATGTATATTAATCTCGCCAACAATTTAATAAATTTAAATCATAATTCGTATAGTAAGGACACTTTCTCATCAATTCCATAGTATGAGGTATTGTTGAGGTAGGTTGTCTAAAATATTGTTGAAAAAAATTTGAGATTAGAGACGCTCGTGGTCATACAGAGACACTTTGTAGAATAGCTTTACGGTGTATACCGACTGAACATGATAATCGTAGTACGTACCTATAGTGATTTTAAAATAAAAAATATAACGGTTGATATATACCTATAGACTTTAGGAGATGATCAAAGTAAAAAAGAAAGTATCGTGGTATATTGCAAATTACTACCTACGTTAATCATACAAGTTGTTAATAAAAAGGTTAATTTAAATCTTTTTCTGATTCACTAATTATTATTATCGTTCAAAATATAAAACCACGGCACATCGCCGCGCCGGCTGCCGGTACGAATTACGACGCCGACGAGACGACAGGTTTTCATTACTAACAATAAGTAGGTACTATGCCTACATCGTGTTTAACTCTTGTTTGATCTTTAAAACTTTGAGTACCAAGATTGAGTTTATATTTAAAATATTAATGTTTTAATAGTAGACATTTAATTTTAATGGTTTTATATTATCGTTTTATTTTGGTTTTTGGACGTTAGTCAGTGAATCAGAAAAAAGACGAATATTTTTTTTAGATTTTGCCTCTTTTATTCTTTAATTATTTCCACTATTTTACAATAAGTGGCGATTTTTATAATAAAAATTAAGTAAAATTTACTTTGATTTTTGTTGAAGTCATTAGTAGTGTTTAGGGAATGCAAATCTCGCGAGATTGGGGCTCAGCGAGATTCAGCCAATTTCGAGATCTCGCGAGATTAGCAATTTTGTGTGTGTTTCTTGCAATTAATCAGAATAGTTTGCTAAATTAAGAAAAGTATATGAATAAAAACTGTATTATAAGATTAAAATTTATTTTCACGAAATTTTTCTTTCACTTTAATGCATCAATCAAATATTTTTTGAACATTCTGTCTATATTTTTTATGTACGTTATATATGTTATGTTTTTATGTACCTTAAGAAGGTACATCACAGTTTACTCTTTAAAAGTTTACGTACGTACGAGTATGTATCGGTCTTTTTTGCTTATGTCCAACGAAAATGTATTTAGTTATAAAATAGTTTTTTTTTATAACATATAATACAACGAGAAGTAATAAAAAATGAAGTAAAATCTTAATATCTAAGAACCAGTTTTTCAATCAATGATTTAAGTATATTTGTTTGTTATTATTATACATAAATAGGTTTATACTGACAACGATATTTTGAATTAAACACTGATTTAAACACAATCTTAGAGAAAAAGACGAGATCTCGTTCTTGCGAGATCTCGGTCTTTTTTTTCGGCCGAGATTAATCTCGCTAAAAAAGACCGAGATCTCGCGATAACGAGATCTCGCGAGATCGAGATTGCATTCCCTAGTTGTAGGTATTGTATATGCTAAAACATTTCGTTCATTTAGAACCTAATCGTGTAATAGACACAACTATAAAATAAAATGTACATCAATAAGTATTTTCAACTCTTGAATACTAAGTCAATAGGATTATGAACAATGGACTTTGAATGTTATCTCTATGGGTTAATTAAACTGCGCAAATTAGCTATAAGTAAACACTTATAAATATCAAGTTGAGAATTATATTTATTCTTGGAAATAATGTTAAGTTACAAAAACGTTTTTAATATTTACTAAAGTTAAAAAGGACATTGCATTATTTGCATAATTGAATACATAACATGCACGACATAATCAACTTTTATCAGTTGCATTGTAGTAAAAACTAAAATGTATCAATTTTTTTAATATTAAAATTGAAATGAGAACACTACACTGTGCTAAGAATATTATTGTTACCCACGTATAATTTTAAGAAAAAAAAATAAACTAATTTAGATCGTAGCATTGAACAAACAAAATAATTAAAGTCAATATGTAATTTTATTTTTCAGTATCGTTAAAAGAAGCAATGAAGATCGGTTTTATCGGCGGTGGTAAATTGGCGTACGCACTAGCAAATGGATTTATATCTGCAGGTACATAAATCAAAATTAACTTTTTAGATATTAAACCTACCTTGGAAAACTGTTAATAATTATGGTCACAACATTTTAAACCTAACTTTATATAATTCTCCTTTTTCTTTTGTCATGTTTTAACAAATGAAAACATAAAACATAATCAAAAGAAGATACGAAGCAACATCGACTTACACTGTTTTGTAATAATTATAATTCATAGGATTAGCAAAACCCGATGAGATCACAGCGAGTTGCCATCCATTGGACACTGTCAGCGCTGAAGCGTTTAAGGTAAATACTTAAAAAGATTCCATAACAATACAACTTCTAATGTTTTACATCATCATATATGACGTACGTGACTTTGGAACTATTGTTATAAAGATGGTGTATTGGTATATTGATGGTGATATTTTTATACACACTTCTTATTTATACATTTTTAATTCACCATATGCAACTAATGGAAATAAATGTAGGGCACAAGCTTTCAAACCTTTAGGTTCACCACTTGTTTTGTAAGACATAAAATTCTAACACTCTGTCACAAACAATTTTCGACTATTGAGTCTACTCATTGGAGTCATGATCCACCGAAGTTGCTGCAGTAAAAATATACATTCATAACACTTGGTAATAACATTTATAACATGTAATGGAATAAAACTTGTTTATATTTAAATGTGCATGATATAACACGGTTACCATTGTTTATTGCACTTATATATGATCTGCAAATTGTTCATATTACAAATTCAAATACAATACTAATACGTCATAAAGCCTTGACTTTGAAGTCACTGAGTATTTTAGATAAGGTATTACTTACGATGTATCTGTTCTAAATTAAGATTGATATTTATCATCACCATCATATTCATTTTTTAACAAAGGTTATTTGTGAAGAAAAAAATGATATTTTAAGTTTTTTACTTTGTATGTACTACATTATTAGTTGTTATAGTATATTGAATGGATTACCTGAGTGGTTTAGACCGACTAATAAAAATGTTACAATTGATGTAATGTTTCGTAATTCATTTTCTATTGACTTCTAAAAAGCCTGAATATATTTCAGAAGATAGTGAATTATATTTTCAAAATACGTGTAATTTTTTTAGGGTTTGGGAGCAACAGCCTTATTTGAAAACAAGCCGGTAGTAGAACGGTCTGAGGTTGTGATTGTGTCGGTCAAACCTGACGTTGTAGTGCCCGCTCTTAAAGATGTAAAAGATCTTGCAGCTTCGAAGAACAAACTCTTCATATCAGTTGCCATGGGAGTTTCTACAGGCACTATAGAAAAGGTCGGTTATTTCATCATTTTCCAATTTTTTTATTACATAAATGTCACCACTATGACCTTCAGTATCGGTCACGGTTACAATATGCCTGTGTTTGTTTGTTTTAAAACTTATCATTTTATAAAAAAAAGTTATCAATGTTAGTAACATTTTTGTTTGCTATATAATGTAGATCAATGATATTATGTGACAATAGATATTATATAAAAGTTGGTAAATTTTGTACCCAGAATATTTTTAGACATTTAGTGGAAGTTACAACATTAAATTTTATATAACGTTAATAAACGAAGAACAAAAAATAGTATTTAACACTTAAACATCAATTTCAACGACTCTCAAAATCTTGTATTTATTTACTTTCACAGGCTCTTCCAGCAGAAGCAAGAGTGATTCGTGTAATGCCCAACACTCCAGCACTCGTGAAACAAGGCGCTGCTGCACTGAGCAGAGGTTCCAGAGCCACAGATGACGACGCCAAGATCGCAGCTGAGCTGTTCCGAGCGGTGGGCACGTGTGATGAAGTACCTGAGTATCAGATGGATGCTGTGACAGCTTTGAGTGGAAGTGGACCTGCTTACGTAAGGCGACTTTCTCGTTCACCAACTAACTCTTATACTATTATTGATATACCATCCATAAAATACTGAGATTCTGAATTACTGCTCTTTCGTAATTGTATTAAAGATAAAATATTCTGAAAAAAGATTATTTTTTAAGATTATTATAATTCTTTTCAAAATTAATTATGGTAGATACCTATAGCATTCAAATATTTTTATTCTGTAGACTATATGACTCTACTAGGATAGACCCAGTAGAGTCTAACTTATCCTGCTGGTTATATAAAACCTGAATTCAATACGATGAAGTCCATATATTTCAAAATCAATCTCTGGGGGTGGCTATACAAACTTTGGGAATAACTGACATGGATTTATGATGGTAAATAATAAATAGCAAATAAATATTTCCCAAAATATCTATTTCAGGTCTATATGCTAATAGAATCATTAGCAGATGGTGGAGTAAGATGCGGCTTGCCACGCGACTTGGCGTTGCGACTGGCAACTCAAACGACATTGGGCGCGGCGGCCATGTTGCGAGAGGGCGGGCACCCTGCAGCTATGAAGGACAACGTGACGTCACCCGGAGGATCAACTGCGGAAGGAACTTACCACTTGGAACAAAATGGTATGATGCAATCCTCTTTTTTTTCCTAGCATTTTTCCCGGACTTAACCAGGGTCTGCTTTATTCTAGCCTAAGTTTTGACAGGTTACTAATTTTTACGCAGAGCG
>DVXP01001151.1:0-16006 GCA_018235645.1 Junonia grisea | reverse complement strand
TTTGCTATAGGATTAATTCAAGTATTACGTAATGCAGTTTTGGAGGGAGGAGAGGGTCTTGTAAAACGTTACGGTGCGTTATGGGACCGGAAGGGGGTATAACAACAACGCGTTACGTAACGACATAATTGTGATTTTGTAGATGAAGGTCTCGAAAATGATTTTCGTGACCATTTTCACCCAAAAATATGGTAAAATGTTACCTAACATCGGGGGTCTCGGTTTAAAATCTTTAAAAATTGCGTTACGTAATACTTGAACGACCCCTTACTTAAAAGTCTGTATTGTGTTTAATATAAGTATATGGCTTGGAATTCTAAAACGACTTATACATATTTTCCGACATCGTTCAAACAATATTTTTGAGTTTGTATGTAAGTGCAAAAAGGTGCCAGCTAAGCCAAACTGAAAATCTTTAACCATTAATGGTTTCATTTACGATAAAATGGTCTTAAAATGGTCGTAATTAGGTAATCAAGATTAAAAAAAGTTTTCCTATTTATTATATAATTATAATAATAACTTTTTTCTTTCAGGGCGACCTAAAGACTCCAGGCTCAATGCGACATCTTCTATACACAGAATGGGCGAGCGTTTCTAAATGTCTTAAATATCAACCCTTGGATTACGTTAAGGACTACTTTGGCGTTAAAATTGGTAATTTCTCTTTTCCTTATTTATCAAAACATGCCTTAGTTCCGCAAGAACTTGGGGATAGAAATAATGCTGTGCTTCAGCCTTGGAAAGGCGCAAAAACTGATTCGAATATTTTTATTATTATTCGAGAAAGTTGTTTTTACCAATTTTTTTAAATACATTTGTGATTTTCAGGTTTATATTTCGCGTGGCTCGGCTTCTACACACACATGTTAATCCCCGCGTCAATAGTTGGTGTCATATGTGTCATTTATTCTGCTGCTACTGTGTACTCCAA
This sequence comes from Junonia grisea, assembly GCA_018235645.1. Taxonomy (NCBI): domain Eukaryota; kingdom Metazoa; phylum Arthropoda; class Insecta; order Lepidoptera; family Nymphalidae; genus Junonia; species Junonia grisea. The sequence goes on along the minus strand of DVXP01001151.1, from coordinate 15,072 downwards.
CAAACCTAGGTAAAGTAATTCCTCTTAAAATCATCACTTATATTTAAAAATATTTAATATTTTCTCAAGTCGTATGTCAAATATAGTATTTTGATTATTTTTTCAAAGATATAGTTTTTGAAGACCCCTTAAAACTCATGTTAATAAAGACGCAATGTAATTTTACCATATACCATTTACCATGTACCATTCACCATTTACCATAATTATACCATTTACCATATACCATTTTACGTTGTTAAATCAATTTTAATGGTTTATCTCTTGCAGTGCAGACATTTGCAACTACAACTCGTCGATAAAGATGTGCCCACAATGCGATCATTACTGTGATTTCTGGGATTTGAAGTCGACGTGCCTGCAGTCGCGGATAACGTACCTATTCGACAACCCCACTACTGTGTTCTTTGCTATTTTCATGAGTTTCTGGGGTGAGTAGAATACATAATCACCCGTGAAAGAAGAGTCAACTAACTCAAAATATCTACCATTTCTAAAATTGCTCTAATGTCTAAAGTTTTAAAGTGCATTTTCAGGTACACACATTTTTTGACTTGGTTCACTCTTCTTCTAGGGGTGCGATATATACTTTATACCAATACACAAAGAATACAAATAGTGTACTGACGGAATGTGAATAAGTATACAAAACAAAATGTGCACAACTCATATAAAAAGCCCATAAAAATACATTTATAGCTATACTCTCATCCGGGTTAATATTAAAGTTCGGGCCTGTATTTACGTGATGCAGCCGGTGATGCGGTCAGTAAATATATCGGGCTGGTCGTGTCTATGCATATTTCATGAGCCCCGATTGCCGGCGGGCTGTTACCTAATTGTGATCTTCTTAACCTTATTGCCTATTATATTAATATAGAATTTTATTTTTATATTTTACTTACTATATTTTGATTTATTGAAATCAGCGTCAATTAAATTCAATTATGTCTTAATCGCACAAAATCATCTTTAAAATTAATAATATTTTTTTATTTTCAAAATTACATTAAAACCACCCTGAAAATATTTTAGGTTAAAAGAAATGTATTAAGAAAGTTATGAAAAATAGCAACGTTATATAAGAATAACTCCTCGTACACTAAACTCAATTTAATAATGTTAACATAAAAAAGTTCCGGTCAAGCGGTCCACAGGAAATCACAAAATGGCGACCGAATTTTTATACCACATCTCTTCGCTGCCTCCGGCATATTATGTTTATTTTCGTCGTAATATTTTCGCTCGCTCTCCTCTAATATGTATGCTCAACAAGATTTATCCTACAGTGTCGTTTACGTAATATTTCGAAAATATTAATAAAAAGACTATTTCAGACTCAGTGATAAACCTTCAATCATACCTACCTACCTACACATATATCTACTGATTTTGTTTAAGTAATTTTATAATAAAGTCACTTTTTTATTTTGTTACGGTATACCGTATACTATGTCTAATAAATTTAAAATTATATAGTAAAGTCTAGACGACTTTTTATTTATCAAGTGCTCTTTTAGGAAGGAAGTACGCTGCCGCGTAATTAGTGTAACTGGTTTTAAGGAATTGAAAAAAAAAAACTTCAAACAGTCAATCTCCACAAAGTACGCTTAAAGCTCTGATTGTATTTATCTTTTTAATAAGCAATTAAAAAGTTTAAAATTTTGCTTGCAAGATTTTGCATTGGTTTAAAATGGATAATACAAAAAGTTGACAGGAAACTAATAATTTCTTAATTACCAGTCACTATTAACATTTAAAAAAAAATAATTAACTTTACTTGTACATTTTAAAAATATGTTTAGTATTTTATTTCTACGAAATTTAATATTTCATAAAAATGTAACATTCCAATACTCGACATTGTACTGCAAAATTACTGTAGAGAGGTCGCAATGGTCAATTTTTATCTGCAGCATTTCGCTTGAATAAATCGACAGTTATATTTCAGGCTGAAATATTAGCGGTTTCAGTTCCCATATCTCTGGGGTCGAACTCGTCGATACCGTTAATAAACTCTATATTTCTTGTAAAAAGAGAAACATAACTGTAGTACTGTAAAAGAGAAATATGAAACTACCCACGGTGAATTAATGAAAACACAATTTTCTATTCATTTCTGTTGCAAGATTGTGAAGTTATTAAAATCATTAATTTTCTGTTGTATAACACATATGTGTTGTTGTATTGAAATTTAATTTCTGAAGAATGTTGTTATTAATTGAAAGTTCCAGTATTCAATACATTTTAGTGAAATAAATTAAAATAGTTTCATCATGTTATAGGTAACTATTGTTTGAAACAAAAACTCCTAGTTTCGTAGTCTAACATTATTTTTATATTAACATTATGTACCTATTGAGTAGGCACTTCTGAATACCTATGAAACTTACATAAATTACCAACTATTGGTTACTTAAAATTTTATAAGTAGCTACACTAGTATACGTAAATAATTATGTACTTTTATGATAAGTGCATCACGGGAATATAGGTTCTTTCTTATTACTTTTATCAACATGTAGTAAGGCGAACGTATAATTTGGTCATTTGTCAATGTCTTACGTTAGCGAGAGAAAAATGATTCAGTGAATCTGTCGGGTTCACGTCGCTCGCTTAATTGAAACAAATTGCACAGGCGGAATCAACAATCTTTAACGAATATTAAAAACCGTTAGGCTTTGTTTCCACTTGTTATAAATATTAATTTGATTTTTATTAAAAATAATTGAGATAGATGTGCGATGGAACAGTGGTGCTATACCGTACATATCTGTTGTTTTCGTAATAATAACGGTTTTAAAAGTTGTATGCGTAGTCTTTTGATGCTTAGTATTGCTAAAATCTTTAAGTTCTTCTAAAAGAAAGTCACTCAGTTTAGTTAATTTTATTTTATTTATTTATGCAGACAGTTGTCTCATTTAAATATTTCCTGTTGAATGAGCTTATTTCCCGACTACTCCGCTTTAAAGTTTGTACAGCACAAACATTTTCGGTCAGAAACCTTTCAACCTCAATAGAATATTCAAAGGTCGGCTGTGAAAATATGGCTCAATTGGTGCCACGATACGCGCAGGATTTCCACTCTAATATTCAACCGATGAAAAATATCCACGTCATAAAAACCTGGACCATATGAGTTTTTAGACCGCGCATTTGAATATTGATGTTTATGGAAAGTAGGTACGTATAGAAATATAAAAGCCTGTTATATCGGAGCACATCGTAAACTTTTCATAACGTAACTATGAAATGTTATCGTTGTGCCACTGAATTCATATTGTATTATAAGTAAAAATATTGCTACTCTTGTTTACAGCTAGAGTGAGTGAATACGAAAAAGAGCTAAAGTTAACAATAAGCTTAATTAATTAAAAATCACACACGATTTTCTATCGTCTTACAGTCTACTTGTGCTAATCCTGCGAATATACGAGTAAATGACATATTATTTCTGATTTTTATGTCTATATTGTTATACCAATCGTGCGAATGAAGGTAATTATAAATTACGGATTCTACATAGTAAAAAAATAATATCCTAAAAAGTTGAGTATGCAAAATTGTGTCAACAAAAACGTATACGTCAGATGAAAATTAACTTATTCTTTTTATAAAATATCCAAAAACCCACAAGAGAAAAAGAGCATTAGGGTGTAATTTATCACAGTTTCCACTCCATTTAACAAGGAGACTGCAAAAACGTGCGTGATCCTTGTGAAAATTTTGAAGAATATTAGTTCCATGGGGTTAGCAGTTAAATTGATTTAATTTGCATGTTGTACAAAATGTAAATACAAATTTAAATTTTGCCGAATCACACACTTAAATTATTCAATATACATACTATTTAAAAAGATTTAAAATATTTAATCCTCGTGGGACTATATTTAGATACTAATACCAAAATATTTCATTTTAAAACTTCGCTCAAAAATTGTCAAAAACATTTATCTTGCCTATTTCAGATTGGATTAATCTACCAATTAATATATGATATTCTATGCAGGTAAAAATAAAACCGTTGGAATAGTTTTTGCACATAAAATATGTTTTTTGCACTAAAAGCTTCGTGACGTATCCGACAATTAATATTGTATTTGTACATAAAAAACCCTATAGTAGGAGAAATAATGTAATTATTGCAAGAATTTTTGTCATTTGTCAAGAACCTTTAAAAAATATCAACTATCATAAAAGCACTTTTTGTGATATTCAATATTATTTATATAACTGGATATCGCTATTGATGTCTTAGCACACAAAAACCTAAGCTTTCCTTTATTTGAAGAGAAGATTGACCATATGAAAAACATAGCTAAGAATAAATACAATATATTAACAATTATGTTGAAAAAGGAGTAGCCAGTTAGGACAACATTACAATTAAATATAAGAACAAATAAAAATTTACATTCAAAATTTACGAACTAAGCGAGCTCAGCAGCCCGAGTGAAATAAAACGAGAAAAATGTTTCCTAATAGACATAAAATATACAGCACATTGGGATTGCCAAATACCCTTGACCGTACTAACGGCTGAAGGTGACCTAAATATTTAATTGCTTTAGCCTTTTCCGTCAGATTCTTTTAATATTTTATTTTCATGCAATCTCCATTGTTTTTTTGTTTTGTTTTTAATCTCTTTTCCTCCATGTCCAAGTATGCGAGTAATACACAGAGCATTAATTTATAATTACTTTAATTCGAGTTGAGTCTGATAGTAATGATCATTTAAAGTCTTCTTCATGATACTGGTCCACACTGATGACCCAACAGCTGACGCTAAGGACTGAACATCTCTAAGGGACGATTAGGAGAGCAAATCGCTTGAGCGTCTTGGGGATAATGATAAAGGAAAGTCTTTGGAAACTGTATTTCATTTAAGTTTTAAGTAGAAAATAGACGAATTGAAACCTACAAAAAACCGAACTAAATCGGTGTTTTCAAATAAAATTCTTGAATAAAATCACCTCCTTGAATGGCGGTCAAAATGCCACTGAGCTTTTCAATATCGAAGGGCAGAAGGTAATTAGCGTGATATTCTCGACTTTTAGTACCTAATATACATAATGCATGTTTATGTACATCAGAAGTTAAGCAAAGCTTTTGCTGTAAAATCTTTCTCCTGTCCATCTAATGTGAATTTCAAACGCCTATATCTAAATACAGGTTTTGCTGTAGATGATATGCCTGATGTACATAATGGTGGTGTGGAACGACAAGTTGAATGCACATTCATCAATAGTAAGTGTGTTGTGGACCAAACTTTGTCAATCGATGTGAAAACGTCAAACAATGATGCCATTTCTCTTTAGCATGAGTCCATTACCAGTAGGTACAAACGTGTTTAACCTTTTGTGCGTAGTTATCTGTCCGTGCATTTCTTTACTTATTGGTAGTAAACTAATTGTATTTTCCCTGTATTTCATGAATTAAATAATAAGCTTATATTACTTGATTAATAATAACCTATGCTAATTAAACATACATACGTACTGACGACAAATTATGTGCTTCTTCAAAGGAATTTCAAAATAATGTGCTCCTGAACTCATCGTCGTGAATTTGAATTTTATTATTATTTTATTGTAATTTTATTATATATACCATACATTAATCTTATAGGAAACGTCTATATCAAGCGTTGATATATATCAAGGAGATTGACTTCATTACTGTGAGTGTCGAAGCCAGCTGTTGCAGTAACATTTCGCTAATCGTTTGAAAAAAGTAGTCGAGAGGCTGTGACGTTAATGTTCCGTAGCTGTCACTGCGGCACTTACGTCACTCTCTTTTATCCTATAGGGAGATATACTTAGGTATACTTTTCTTAGGATAACTTTTGTATCTAGCGTAAAAACTTATATGAAAACGCCAAATATTTTATATTCCTAATAGTCTCTCTACTAATTGTTTTGTAGAGACAATCAACATGTGAATAATAAAGGTAAGGGACCTTTATAATTCACCATGTTGATTGTCGTGTAAGTTTTGATTATGAATCGTTAAAGGTGGTTTTTTCGACACTTGAAATTGTTCGGAAAAATTACCATTTTTATGACTTGTAGTGGAAAAACAAATTTTATTAGTCTTATTAAATCGTAAAAATAAACATCTATACCACCGGCTAAATATAAAGGTGGATCGTTTCTTAATAACTACAAAGATAAAGGAGAAAGTTATGTCCGTCACAATCGTAACCCTTTTATGTTTAGGACGCAACGGCCGTAAAAGTATTCAATGTCGTAAACTTGATCCCAACAATAAAAGTACACACAGCTATCGGAAGGAGAAACATAGAAACTTATTACATAAAACCTAATTTTATGTAATAAAATTATTTTACAGGTTATAGAAGAAGTTACTTTTAAAGCTTTAATTAAACTAATTCGAGAAGTTGGAATTGGTACGAATCCAAATGGGTGGTATTAAAACTAAGATTTATAAGTAGGTAGATAGTTTTTTAATTATGTTGTCATCGCTGATCGCCATAGTTATTCTTTACAAATTATTAACAGCGAAATTTATTAAAATTTTGTTTATTTATTAACAGATGGACTGATCGTTATTAAATTCGATATTCTTGTCGAAATGAAATGGGATAAAAGCTAGGTAGGTATAAAAATTGTCTACATAAATTAATAAAAAAGTGGTAATCGTATAATATTATAGATAATTATGTGGTAGCTAAAGTCTAATTATAGACTTCTAGTGATATCACAAAGTCCAGGTATAACGTTCCCGATCTTAAGGTTATCTTAAATCAGTTCATGACTGCGCTTTTTTTCTTCAGAATATTTTTCATACGCACATACAAACAGGATCAATGTTCCTATCTCTAATAAGGTGCTCAGTGCCCACACACAAAAGCATGGTAATATCCAGAGGTTCGCCTTTGAAAAGTTTATTTTTTCCATAAATAACCCACCATTCATCTTCCTGACACATGAATAACACGCCCATAACGGACCCCATTAGCCTTTAACTAAACAATGGTGAATGGACTTGACGTCTCCATATATATTAGCAAAATTCCATGCTAAGGTTTATTAACATATATATGTATACGAGTACCTACTTACAAAAGAATTACTCGTACCGTGTAGGTATATAAGTTACGTAAATATTTGTGATAGTTAAATTAATTTGGAATAAATAAAGATAATAATTTCTGGTACAAGTCAATAGGTTTACCATTGCGGAATGCTTTTTAAAATTTATAATGTGTCTAGAAGGAACCATTCTCGTATATTAACAAAAACTGAATATATATTTTTATAAACAAGTAAACATTAGTAAGGAACTTGGGAGAACCATGCATTTGCACGAATGGGCCGGCTTGACCGGAGTGATACCACGGCCTCACAGTGAACCGGCGTAAAATGATGCTAGTGTCGTGTTTCGCTGGGTGAGTGAGGTTACCGGAAGCCCAATTCCCCACCCCTTCCCCATTCATTCCCCATCCATTCCCCCTAAAAGGCCTACAACGCATTTTGTAGCTCCTCTGGTGTTGCAAATGTCCATAAGCGGCAGCATTCACTTTTCATCGGGTGATCTATCAGAGCGTTTGCCCCCTATCCCATAAAAAAGGAATCCCTTCAAGTATACATTTTATTTAAATGTATACTTTTTTTTTCATTAATGAATAAAATAATTTTCTTCTTTAAATTGACTATACCGTTGCATTGTGAAGTACCTAATTGTTTGGTTTAATAAGAAAAAAATATATTTGTTCCTGCTTCTATTACATACATACATTGAGTTGGGTTTGAAAAATTGAAGCGACTTAAAATTTCTATTAGGTTGTTGAAACATAATATATAGCACCACCACCACGCACCAAAGTTTAATTTTAGAGACTAAAAGCGGCATGGCAGCTGTAAAAACGTTAAATATTAAGGAAGAATAAAGGTTTTTTAAGTAAGCTGTTAAAGTAATAATTGTTGGACGACTAAATCATAAATTTCTGACTGGTCCGCGACGACGAATCAAAAAGTTTGCCGTGGGCTCATCATTTGGGGTTGTGATGTATCGCTGCGATAGAATGGTGTTGCTAAAAAGACCAATTTAATATTTAAAGTAGGTAATTTTATACAAGCATATACATATATAAGTACTCATATATAGTAGATGTTTACATTATGATAATATATACACCATCACATAAATTTCTAGAAAGGTAAGACTTTTACTGAAAGAATAAATAAAAACTATCTCAATTTGTAGCGCGCACCAGACAGAATCTCGAACGAAGCAAAAAGCTACCTCTGTATCGATGTCCTAAAAATACCTATCGGTATCCGAAACCTAGACGGCCGCGCTGTCCACAATAACCAGCGTATTCCCAAATAAACTTGCAAAACGTATGCAATCTCGCCGGTTGACTATAACCTAAATGTAAAAGCAATGCAGGCTCCGTCTGAATGATGCATGAGATCCGGACGGTCGCAACATGTGTTCCACTAAGCCTGGTACTGTATAGCTCTGATACGTTTAATTTAATACACTGCAACGCATGCCAACAGAGATTAAACTGAGTTTCCTGTCACTGGCAATGTTCACAGTTAGTTATTTGTCGAATATTTTTAAGTTTTTTTTTCGACAAATGGTAGTTCGAGCTCGAATCAAATTCACGAAGGGTGTATGAAAAATTCTTAAACAAACAGAACAATTATATAAATTATTACTAGTTGATTTTTGTTTCATTCGGGCTAATTTTTCACGGAAGCGTACTTATTAGTTTTTACCAATTTAGGGGGGGGAATTTCATAAATATTGTTCTTAGTGGATCTCGTAATGTGGCTGAGTTCTAATTATGATTTTCTGTATACGACGCGAACCTCAGTAAGCCATTACATTTGTACATTACAAAAATAAATAATTACTGTAATGAATACCCTAAAAACCTTATCTGTTTCCGGGCATTATGTCCTTTTAAATATGTATTTTGCCTCTGGCGACTGGATTTACTTTTATTAAAGTCTTTAAAATAAATAATGACGTAATATTTTTGCGACCAACAACTGGATTTGGACATATTTTTCCGCCACAAACATATAAATAACCTGACATTCATCTTCATGACACTTGAATAACATATCCTAGCCGACCGAGTCGGGCCCCATTAGTCTTCCAATGAAACAATGGTTGGGAACGGTTGAGTACATAATATGTAACCGGAAATCACATTTCAGATTTAGATAAACGAAATAGGCTGTCACAACATCTACATTTTGCACTAGATTGATGCAAAATGATTGGTTTCAGGTTATGCATATATTTGAATAAGTCAAAACAAACAAACCATATTAAAATTTACGAAAAAGATTTTGTAAATTATCATTTAAATACACTTCATAGTGAATGAATATAGGATAAAACCGAATAAGGTTATTTATAAGTTATTTCGACATACAAGATTTATTTTCTCTAAAACTACGTGGGTAGGTACTTACCATTAGTTTAGGTCCTGTCGCTAATTTATTTCATGTGGCCTATGGGACGGCTTTAAGCGATATATCATTTACGAACCATATATTGTATCCTCTAAATCCTTTAAACTAATGCTTTGTATCATTAGGTATAAACAACAACCTGCGACTACTTCATTATTATTTTATTATTTAAAAACAAGAATGTGTACTTACATGTGTATGAAAAAATAATACTAATTTAAATAGCATAATATATATAATAGTTTTTGACATAAAAATGATCAACTGTCTCTAATCCATTATCATTTACAGACATTAATATCTCATTAGAAATAAATAAACAGTATGAGTTTTATAAGCCACAACCGGCGTATTTTCCATCATACATTAAAACATGAGATGAAAAGATGGGATCGCCCAACAAATGTTCGCTGATGATACTGCAAGTTCGTTCGGACAGTGATTTATTGCGAGGCTGCAATCAAACTCGTTCCATAACCGTCGTTATCCAATACTCATGCCTGAAATAAATGTATAATCCTTTATTTTTTAAAACAAATGTCTTTGTCATTGTCATGTAATGTAATACGTAATGTTTGGGTTTTGTTATATTGATTAAAGACATGTTTTTGTCATTGACTATGCCAAAAAAATGTACTCGTATACTCTAATGTAAATACAAAATTAAATCTATTAACAAGTTATTATAAGTTGTGTTTTATAATGATTTCATTTCTATTTTATTTTTTGTTTCAGAAGTTTATGCTTAACAATATTTATACGCATTATACAAAATGTTGTCCTTATCACATTGTAACTGAGTGATTGCTCCAGTGTGCAGAAGTGAACGAACCCGAAAGTGTGTTTGACCCCTGTCAAACACACTTTCGGAGATCCCTGATCCCACGTGACGTGTCATCATAGCATCTCAATAAGTGCCGTTGAGTTTTAAGCATTTATTAATTTATTTATACCCCGTAAAATAGTAAAATTTCCCAATCACAAGTGCGAGTAAACGCAAGACGCTTATAAAATATTAAATAAATTTTTAATTACTGATAACTAAAGTAGACAAAATGTGCCTAAGAGCACACATTATCGATTACCTTTCGTTGCGGAAAAATCTGGAGCTACGAAAAACGAACAGTGAAACCGGTCCATTACTTTTTTTCAAAAGATATCGCGAAACAAAATCTTTGAGATTCATTCATTATTGCTCATGCTAGAGCATAAGCAGAGCTACTTCCCAATTTCGATAAAAGGCGAAGAAAGAAATTCGGTATATTTACCATTCATACAAACATGTATACCTATACAAAATTACAGTGATAATAAAGAAATGTGACTTACGTACTTACCTTAGGCAGTAACCTAGAATTTTACGTCTAACTTTGCTGCTTACATAATAAATTGTGCGATCCAATTCTGAAATCAACCGAAGGAACAAAAATAAACGAAGTTTAAAAATCCCGTGTAACGTTTGATACAAATCGAAATTTGTCAGACTTGGTGGAGTACTCCGTCTATTACTATTACTGCCACGACCGAATACATCCGGGGCGGTATCGCTCTAATCCGCAGTCCAGACATGTACCGTTTACAACTGTAGACCAGGAAAACCGGAAGATTTTTCAATTCGTATATGTGCTCATTAAATGAATGACTTTTACTCTTAATCAAGATCATATGTGATGTTCATATACGTTCTATATACATACATATATAAGTACTGTAAACGAGAACAATAATACAACTGTGACCCTCCACTCAGACCGGGCCCAATATCAACCCGTCACTAGGCAACGAATGAATCACGTTTTCAAATTAGTTTAATTATCAATACATATTATGTTTGTCAGCTATAACTTTGATAAGAATATCATTATGATTGGTTAAAACTAATTAATTTAAAGGAAGGGTATTTGAGAGAGCCGAGATGGCCCAAAGGTGCGAACACGTGGATCTTAACCAAAGGTCGCGGGTTCAAACCCTGGCTAGCACCCCTGGATTTTTAAGTGCTTGTTTAAATTCATCTCGAGCTCGGCGGTAAAGGAAAACATCGTGAGGAAACCTGCATGTGCCGGAAAAAATTCTGACACATGTATATCCACCAATCCGCAGTGGAGCAGCGTGGTGGATTAAGCTCCATAACCTTCTCCCTAATAGGAGAAGAGGTCTATGCCCTGCAGTGGGATATGTACAGGCTGTGCTACGTTACTATTGTATCTAAAAGTCAAACAGCTACCTCTATTGTGGTAGACCTTAGATGTAACCTTCTTACTTTGTAGGCAGTGTTGGCGCAGTGGTCACTGCAACTGACTGAAGCGCTAACGTTCTCGGGTTTGTTCCCCGCTCTTGACAGACATCTGGGCATATGAGTGTCTGTCGTGGTCTGGGTGTTTGTGTTGTGTGTGACACAAGATTCAATGATCTTACTTGGGGGGGCGTTGAGTGTGTATCGTTTATTTATTTATTCGGTTACTATAGGTCTAATATATAACAATTTTCTATTCAAAATTTAAGAATTTTTTTTTTCAATAACTTTATAGTATTGACTGCATCAGGCAGATTTCAATAATTATTTGTAACAAGAATTTCATAAGTATTAAGAGCACTACTTAAAATTTTATAGGTATTATTATTAAGAGATTAAACAAAAAATAAGCTGCTTTGCCTGCAGACAAAGCCTTTTTTTTGTTTTAAGAATATCAAGAATAGCGTATAAATATCTGTGTAGGCGTTGATTGTGATCCTAATCAGTTTTTAAAAAGAGACGTTAAAAAAAAACTAATTTTATATTTCACTGGACGTATTTAATAATTAAAGCATTCTCGCAGCCATCACATTACACTTTTGATTAATCAAATATATACTTTGATGTAAATTTATTCAGTTAAGCAACTCAGTATAAATTGTCGAATAACAAATCGACTAGTCACAAAACTGAATCAACAAGAGATACTAAGTTTTACAATTCAAGACTGATTAAAAAAAAAACTATTGCAATCACAATAAACACAAAACCTTTTATAATCACAAATAATTAATTTAAATCCACCAGTTTCAATATTTAAATTGAACGCGACTCAATGGGAGGGAGGACAATGGCGCGTCCAGCAGCCGCTGATCCACGGTACGTATCGCCGCTGCGCAGTTGCCGCAACCGAATTGTCAAATATTTGCATTCCGTTGAAAAAGTAATGCGATTATTAATTTACCCCCGATTCATCGTGCGCCGGTTCGATTCCGTTCAATAAAGCGGTTTTTACATCAGGCGGTTTTTAGCGTGTATAGTTGTATACGCATATATTTATAACCTATCAGTTATAAAAAGGAGGAGGTTCTCAATTCGATTGCTTTTCATTTTGTAGGCAAGATTTTCTATATCTTTGCCATTTGTATACTAATTCAAATGTTTTATTTCTATTTTTTTATTTTGAATGTATGTGTTATAATTATGATGTATGTACTTCAAGGTCTACTCCAATAGGACACATATACCCTGATAAGCCAGCGTAATGCGTGTGCAGGCTACAAAAAGTCTTACAAAACGCTTATGCTAGCAGAAATTACGCTAGGTGGGTAGACGCTCCAAAATAATATAAAATATTTAATAAAACCTTACTAAATCTGTGTGTTGTTGTAAATTAGATTAAAATCAATCTTAAAGTAACTAAGGGAATAAAGTTAATATTTTTGACAACTTTAATATGATAAGTATTTTTCCTTTTAAATTAAATAGGTTATACATAATTATTCTCTATTAAGTAGGTAATATTACATAACCTGCGATAGATCATACGGAAACAAATACAAGAGTGTTCAGTAGAGCCTATAAAATAACCGCCTCGTGTGTAAATGCCCTAACTCCACCACTGGCTGGTCTGCCTGATTTATGATATTCACTGTATGCAAAAACGGTGGAATTTAGTTTGTGTTATCGATTGGAAAATACTAAAATTCGAATCGAGATCGTCAAACGATAGTTAGTTACGTATTTATGAATCGATAATTATTTCATCGTATGTGCATAGAGAAGTTCGTTTTTGATTTAGTTTACGTTTTCGTATGTGAATATAGTAATATTTATACTGTACTTATACTATTATAAGTACATCGAATTTTGTATTTATCATATAAGGTCATGAAGTTACTTTTCATAATTAATGATGATCAATAAAAAAAAGGTTTTGGAACCACAGCTTAAATACGGTAGAGCAAGTTACTAATTCAACAGCAATTTATACTCTATGCTATTGCATACTCAAATATATGTAAATTTTATTCATCAAATAAAAAAAGTAGCCACTCAAAAACAGTCAATAAGAAACGCTTAAAAAATATTGTTATTATGAACCGAATCTAAGGAAACCTCACTGAATAATCATGAAAAAATTTCGGGCCGATTCAATTAACAGCGCCCGAGTAATTATGTAAATCACATCTCATTCTACAAAAACTGAATTTAATGAAAAACGAAATTATCGCCAGTGCTATAGTAATTTCCTGAGTAATTATATGAAAATTATGATGATGACGGCAGATGATGCTTCCATCTTGCGATGTTAAAGATTAAATTGGATTTTATTATATGGAATCCTTTAAAGTTTAATATTTTGTACAAAAAAATATTTTGTAGATGAACATAAGAATAAAGGTCACGGGTTCAAACCCTGGCTAGTGTCGCTGGAGTTTCGAGTGCAAAATTTGTGTTTAAATGCATGTCGAGCTCGGCGGTGATGGAAAACATTGTGAGGAAATCTGCATGTGCCGGAAGAAATTCTGACACGTGTATATCCACCAATCCGCAGTGGAGCAGCGTGGTGGATCAAGCTCCATACCTTCTCCCTAATAGTAGAAGAGGCCTATGCCCAGCAGTGGGATAAGTACAGGCTGTGTTACTAAACAATTTATAAAATGATTGTTCCGAGAGGTCATACTTTGTGTATCAATAAGTAGAAATTTTCACTTTCCTCGATGACGAAATATACGAGAAATATTATTTATTTGGTATTTTGCCGGAAAATTCTTACTTTATATAATATTTATTCTAAATGCGAAAGTAAGTGTCTGTAATTAAACAATCAGGCTGTAACTATTGAACGGTTTACAATGTAATTTTGCAAAACGAAGCCCGAATTAAGGAATAGGAAATTTTGTATTCCCGAAATTGAATAGTATCCTAAAGGATGACAGGACTTCAATATTCTACGCAGAAATATATAGCAATATTCTGGGCAGAAACAAATACAAGGAATGCAAGATAAAAAAAAACTCGTAAATTTGGAACATAGTAGGTACTACTTTTCTTTTTTTGTTGACGCAGGATAAATCTTCATAGATACCCGACTCCTGGGGGGGATGTCGAGTTATGTGAGATTGCACTCACTAAAATCCCCTGTGATGGCCGCCACAGCACGGAAAACGGAGAGGCTACGGTATCGCTTTCGCAGCACGTCCGCGGCCTCTACCGAAGTAGGTACTACTTAACAAATTGTGTTTGTTAAAAGTAGGTAGGTATCGTTAAAAAGTTCGCGTCATTTCACCCGTAGTAACATAAAAAAAACGTAACACAGCCTGTACACATCCCACTGCTGGGCATAGGCCTCTTCTCCTATTAGGGAGAAGGTATGGA